>UXGD01000409.1:0-61706 GCA_900474315.1 Torymus auratus
CAATAATTGAGTTACTATAACTGTTTAGTCGTTTGAATTATATGAACATATTTATTATTAACATATTATAGTCCACTGTACAAAAAAAAAAAAAAAAACAACATAGTTAAGGCAATAATAGTGAGTTTTACTATGCAATATAGTTAACAGTACCAACGCCTTGTTTCTCAGTGCAGTCACTGTGTAACAGAGGTTACAGCTGTAGATTTAGTAATGCAAAACGTACGTTAAGCTACGTGTTCATATATCAATTATATATGTCTCGAAATTACCACAGTGTCAAAATATACTTTTTCGAAAAATCGAAAAAAAAAAAAATCACGTATTTTTAATAAGCGTATTTTCCTCCACAAAACTGACGTAATGCATCACCATCATCAGGGTTCAACAGGTGATAATGTTACGCGAGATTCGCTGATCTCTGCAGGAAACCGGTTCTCCCATTCGCGACAGCGTATAGGTGCGGCACGCAAACACATACTATTAAAAGAGCACACGTGTAAAAAAACTCACTTGCTCCGGTCGGGATGCGGGCTGTTTGTGCCTTTCGGCGTCCACGTGCAGCGGCTCGGGACGTCTGGTCTGATCAAACCGTTTTCCATCTTCGGCGTTTCTCTCTTCCGCTTTTTATAACTACAAACTAATGAGAATTTCGCAGGATTTCAGTTCGGTGAGTCCGTCCGTGATGCGTCCACTCGTCGCTGCCAGCCGCGTGTGGATTGATTTTGGATAAAACAGAGCGTGCAAGCGGCGGCACCCGTCGACGAGTGCGGCGTCGAACTATGTGCTCTGTCTCGGAGCAAGACGCAAGTATAGGTATACCTATGCTATGTCCGTGTCGGTGTGCAGATGTGAGCGTGCGCCGCTCAGCTGTGCGAGATGGAGACGCGCTAGAGTATACGGTCCAAGCTTGAATGCGCACGGGAATGGCTTTCATATGTATATATACGGAGCGATAGTGTATCGTCGTCGTGGTCATTCAACGGCGTGTGTATATATCTATACGAGCTCGCGGAACCCATGTGCTCCGATTACATTGATCGATGTTGACGTGAAGTGGAGCATCGGTGTCAATTGATTTTCCGAGGAATAGAATTTTTCTGTTATTTCTTTCCATTTTCACCCATTTGCAGTAATGTTTCATTTTGAAGAATATATGCTATGATAGTATGAAGGTCGGTTTACAGAGGTTGAAGATCTGATACTTCATTGGAGGATTTTCCACATGGAAAATCCAGACTTCCAGAGAGATCGTAGCGCGGGAATTTTGAAATTTGCTGATGACTAACAGATGCCATATGCGTTATATGTTACCGTGTGTAAATATACTTTTTGTTTCATTTTTACAATAATTTAAGGAGGTTCTTTCGATAAGGAGCGTATCTAATGGGTGCTTCCTTGGGCCCCTAATGGTTTTAGTCCCCAATAATGATTTTTATTGTTCTCAAAGTAATCATTAGTCTAAATTAAAAATGAATAAATCGATGACGAACACACGAGGATATTGAACCCCAGATCATTGAACGTCCCCAAAAACAAAGTGAAAACAAATGGCTAATCAATTTAACAGACCCACTTTTACTGAAATGTGTAAGTGATATTTTAGAATTGGGAGAAAACTTTAGTTTTAATAGTAAATTTGATAATTGCATAACCTTAGAACACATTAAGTGTTTAGAATAATTTATTAATAATAATGAACTTGAAGAAGCTACAGCTATTGAAATCAGAGAAAAAATTTTCAACATTATAAAAAAATATTACAACAACAACCTATTAAATAACCACGATGATAAATTATTAAATATCAAACTACAAGACAAAAAATTTTTAAACAAAATAAACACCTCGTTACAAAAGCAGATAAGGGACTATAACAGTTGTTATTGAACATAAACTCTACGTTGAAAAAATTGAATTCCTACTCAATGACGAGAAATATTACAAAAAAAATTTATCAAACCCTCTCTCAAAATTATAAAAAGAAATTGACATGTTACACAAATCTTCGAACGAGATCAATGTTTTTAATAATAAGAAAAATCAGATCACTTTAAATAAGACGAATTTATCAAAATGTTATGGTTTAATTAAAATTCATAAAAAAGACTTTCCACTCATACCTATAATATCAACTTATAACTTATAAAGATTTTTCGCAAAGTTCTTACATATTAACAATCTTCCTAAACCAAAATCGCATATCAACAACAGTTTAGAATTGAGAAATAAGCTAATAGAAATAACAGTACCTCCCCAATATGAAATTATCAGCCTTGACGTAGTTAGTTTATTTATACCAATGTACATGCAACTCGATAGAGAAACGTTGGCCAAAACTCTTTAACAAAATATATTTAACTTGTACTGCATTTATAAATTCTATTCATTTTATATTAAATAACAATTTTTTTTCAGTTCAATAATCAATATTATAATAGTATATATATATATATTCTATACCTAGGGCGCAAAGTGGGCTTTTTTAGACCGAGTACTGCAACCATGCGAGGTCAAAAAGCCCACTAAGCCCTATATCTTTCCGGCATTTAACTAAGGCTTTGACCCTTAATTATTAGCATTAAACATTAACATTACGTAATTGGAATAATAAGAATGTATAGGAATCAATGTGCTACAAGAGAGTATCTGATAAAAAGAAAAACGTGATTAAATACCAGTTTATAATGCAGATCAGTTTTACGTATGGTTTTATCCATATCTACCAAGAAAAATGCGATCTTTTGTTTTCTTCACTACAAACGATTATTTCGAGAAATGTACAAAGAATCATCACCTTCAAACTCTCATATGCGGCATTACTCTTTGGTTATCTAATGTATGTATAAAAATACAGAATCTATTTTCTTAAATAATTTTAAATTAAATTTGAAAAGAATGAATTATTCTGGCAATTCTTTTTCAAACTTTTAAACAAAAGAGTATATGAGTACACGATAATTTATGCAAATACAGCCGTGGGCGCTAATTTATTTTCAATCTCTATGTAGATTTTTTAAAACTCTTGGATTTGTTTATCTGAAAAGCAACTTTCACTTACTACAATGGCTGCTTTTCAACGTCATTACATCACATGACCTTGTGGGACATGGATCATCCTCTAAAAAAATCCTCTTTTGTTATGATTATTATTGATATACATGCTTTTTCTCGGAAATGTTTCATTCATTCGGTTAAGCACAATAATTTTATGATATCGCTTATAGGATTATAGATAATATTAATTAGAGAAATTGTAGATAAAACTAAATGATATCCATTCCGGAAAGCTGAATGAAACAAGTATATGTAATTGCCATCGCGTGTATATACACCAGTTACAAATAATAGCAAATAATAATAAGAACAATTACGAACAAAAGGAGAACTTTTCACCAGAATAAATAATCTTTCATATCCGTTTTAAATCACTGAATGCCAAACTGCCATAAACATCAATCACACTTCAGTCAAACTGGAGAAAAGTGAAGAATCTTAGTCAGTGAGCGATAACCGAGTTTCAATTGTTATGCGTTACGGCCTCTTACCCGCACATAACCCGTAGAACTATAAATCAAAAAGCAACAAAAATAAAATATTCACGTTTTTCAAGGTGGAATTCGAGGTAAAGATCGAGTTGAAGGCTGGAACACCAAAATTGGCTACCTGTTGCTCGAGTGCTCTATTGTTTACGGCTTTAAATAAAGTTCATTCTATAAATAAAATAATTATTCAATATATAAATATAAAAAAGGAATGTGACATTTATTCCAATTTCATTTAATTAGTATTAGTACCATTTATCGAATTATCACCGCAAACGTTTATAGTGCAGTCAAATTAATTTACATTTTTAAAAATTCTAACATATTTAAGTAACTACTCATCCTTTCTTTTGTATAATTAAATAAGCTCGTAAAAGAAATGTATGGTTACCATGAGTAAACGCCAACTTCTTTGAAATTAGTCATCCGTGAGATCATACCTTTTCTGGCGCGAAAAAATTAGTCAAAGTAAGCAAAATTCCTATATCGTGTTATATTTAATTTAAAAATTAACACGTAATTTCAATCTTTATGTCTTTCTTATCATCATGGTTTAATAATTTTTATAATGTGCCATAAACTCGTCGTACCTGTTCATATTGTTTTAACCAATTTATATTACAAATTAATTAACTATACTGCAACAAGGCAATTAACTTTTAAAATATGAAGTCAATGTTTTACTTTCAATTTGATAAACGTTGAATATAAAGTATGCTCCAAGTTTCACAAGTTGCTCCGAAATTCCAATTATCGACAAAATATTTGATCGTTACGGTTACAACAAGACAACTCCATAATTCAAGCAACTCCCACTTTCTAATCAAGTAAGAATTTTTATAACTGGATCACAATAAGTATCTCCGCATTCTAGCCTCAGAATACCACTCGTTCAAAAGAATAACAATGAGCTTGCAAAAAAAAAAAAATCCTCCACGAACCAAAACTAGCAAATCATCCAACCGTTACTTCCAAAACACATCTGGCCCCGAACCCACTATACCTATATATATTAGCCTCCCCCAAGCCATAACAGCTGGTCTCCCACGGCGGGAGATTCGAAAAAAAGCCTCTTCCCCGCATAACCGCGCGCGATAAATCGGCTGACCGCTGTATGTGCTCCGCTATCAAAACGGCGAAACCGCGACTCGCGTGACACACACGCTCTTCCCCCTCCCCGTCTTCATCATTGCCAATGTAATCCACACGCTCCTTTTCCATCCGCACGTAAATATATACCTGTGTGCCTATATACACTCTTCTATGCTCACGCGCACATAGTCGCGAGGGGCCAGTATAATACACGCACGTGACTAATACGCAAACCTGCCGCGTCGGGCCCCGCGTTCGCGACGCGAGAAAAGGAGACGAAAACAGAGAGACGAAGAGAGCAGCAGCAGCAGCGCACTTATATACGTGCAGAATATATACTTACGGCAACATCGCGAAAGAGTGGGGCGGCAAAAGACGTGGGTGTATATAGCGTCGCGCGCGCGCGGGAGAGTAGAGGGGCCCCATGCGCACGGAGAGTTGAGCCACACTCTCCTTTACTTATATACTTGCAAGTGTATACATGTACACATATACATACACGCCGGTCTATAGTATGCGAGAGAGCGATCGCGTAGGTAATATACACACATACAGATATATATTATATACGCGTAGCGATATATACTTTGCTCCATACAGGCGGCGCGCGCGGGCGCGCAGGAAAAACGGGGCAGGTGACGCGATCGCTCGAGGGGGAGAAGGTCGCGCGCCTGCGCGGGGGCCCTCCTCCACCACAACCACCACCACTGCGCGACTCCTTCCTCCTCTCCTCGAGGAGCGAGCGAGACGCGCGCGCGCGCTGCAGCAGCTCGCACATACTAGCAGAGGCCCGAGCGCCAGCCGACGACGACGACGACGACGACCACGAGAAGGAATAAGATAAACCGCGCAGTTTCCGCGAGATCGGTGCTGTGCTTCGTATAAGTCGAGCGCGAGTGCAAACCCGTATATAGTTACGTACACCGCGCGTTGTACACCCGCGAGAGGAGCTGAAGATATAATGGTGAGGATGATGCTGCGGATGGTACATCGAACGACGAAGGGCACGCTGTTGTGGTGGGACACGTGAGAGGAGCCGACCAGGTGCAGCAGAGAGCTGTGCTGTTGTTGTTGTTGTTGTCGTTGGGCCGTCGGCGCTGAGGATCGCGACGAGGTGAGAGAGATAGAACAACTCTACGCTGCATGAATATAATACGATCTATATATTGGTTTGAGGTATATATAAAAGTGCGGAGTGTGACACGTTTCGGAGTGAAAATTGCGACGACAGTGTAGGAGATCGCCGTTCATTTTTTTGAATTTTCCTCCTCTTTTTCTTTTTTGCTCGGTTATAATATACTGCCGATCGGTAGAGCGACGAAGTGAGGATTTTTTTTTCTATGGTGAAACACGCGCGCGCACACGCGAGCGCGCGTGGGTGGAGAGTGAGAATTTTATTATGCCGAGTGGCGCAATTTTCACTTCGGAAGGTTGTTTTCTCGATGTGAGTGTGTGTGTGTTGCTAGCGACGAAGAATCGGTACGTATATATATAAGTATAACGACACTTTTGTGCCGATTTTGTATAGATAAAGTGTGTCCGCGGTTTCGGTCGCGAAGGAATTCCCGTTTCGTTCGATCGCGCGCGTGTACGCGCGGTTTTCAGAGCAGAAATCGAGGAGGAGACCTCCCATAACGAAAGTGAAATGAACGTGATGCGAGACACTCGAAACGATCGTTTCTATTCTCCCACGAAAAGTCAACGTTGCGTTTCTTATCGGAATCGGCGACTTTGCTTATACCAGCCATACTTTCTTTAAAAATCAATGAGAGAAAAAAAAATCGCTTAACGCAGCCTTAAAAAGCCCTTGTGTCAACATCGTAAACCGATTTTTTGCTCCCGCTACACAACCGCCGTCCGCAAGATTTATCAGCGCTAAGGCCACGCGCGCGAGCGCTATACGGTAAACTCGTAATACTCCTTACGGCATAATTAACCCGTAAAGCGCTCATTTTTCTCTCTCTCTCCCCCAGCCTCCGTTCTGCACAGACATACAAGAGCGCATAGGTATACCGATACTTATATGTATGATCCCGGGGCAAGCGAGTGCGCGCAGGTGTCCACTACACGTACACGCGCAAACTTTTCGCCTTTCTCCCTTCCACCCGCGCGAGATCAGCAGCTCGCAAAACACACACGTAACGATCCTCCTCTCCGCGTGTGTAATTCCCTCGATTTCCACGCTGCTGCTGCGCTTTGCTTACCGAGATTTCGCCCTCATACTTACCGGGACGGTATAGAGGACACAACTTATTAGAGTCGCGCATGCACAAATGCACACACGACGGCAATGTATATATATGTAGAGACGGAGCGGCTTTTCTATACGGGAGATCGATAACGCGATTTCACAAGGATATTGCGAAACGCGAGTCGCGCACGAGCACGAGTGAGTGAGAGAGAGAACGACCGCGCTCTTGAGATAGCAAGCGAGCGAGCGAGTTGACGCGCTCGAGAGCTGTAGAGGAGAACGAAGGAAAAAATGGCTTTTTCTCGCGGATAGCGTGAAGCATATACCTATACGACTGTATAGGTGTGAGATCGATAGGTGCGATCGCGCGCGATCGGCGCTCGTTTGAGGTATATAGGCATCAGGAAGAAAAAAAACATCATCGGAGATCGGCACGCCGATTTTTTTTTATTCCCGCGCGCTGGCGCCTGCGCGATGTGGGTGATGGCAAAGAACTTGGCGGCGACCGCGTGTGTATGTATGTATATACATAAAAATGCCCGTAACCCAGTGTACCTATGTGGTGTACGAGAGCTTAATGCTGTTATTTAATATATGGGCATTAAGGTAATGGCATTGATTGGTTATCCGCGCGATATTTTTTTCTTCAGTGAACCCGAGTTCCACGCGCGTGGCGGTTTATAAATGAACGTCCATGTTAACATTTAATTTGTACCGTACGATAATGTAATTGATAAATCTGTAAGTGCACGACTGCCAAGCGCTGCGTGTGTATGTTATACCTGTGGATTGAATAATCGACGTACCTTTTTAACCGTCAGCTTTATTTGTACATTGATAAATGCAATATAAATAAGATTATAACCTACGATTGCCGCGCTAAAAATCCAATAATCCACGTGTAAAAAACACACGAACGTTCTGAAATTCCCATTTGTAATCGTCTCGAAAAAAAACGATCTAAAACGCGCCATTATTGTGGTATAACATTGTCTCTCCATATTCTCAAACTTCTTAATCATCACGGAAAGGTTAAAATTACACTCCTATACTGCCCATTTACGGGCTAAAGCCATATATATAAAAATTTCCTCCGTGCTCCCAAACCCGCACGTGTACACTCGCGAAATGAAAAATTTTGCTCCTAAATAAAAATCAATGCCGCCTCATTACAATAAAATTAAGGCAAATGCTTGCGGTTAGACAAGGATAAATGACTGGGCGCAGGCAGGGCCCCCCCGTTAATTGGATATTTTTGTAAGTCCGCTTCGGCCTGATCCAAGGTTCAGGAGTCTTTCAATCGTATATAGAGTTGCGTGTGCATGTAATACACCAACACCTCGCGCATAAATCACAAGCCTAAATTTGGCCGCTCAGTCGCGCTAAAGAGTTAAGCCCATCATCAACGTCGTTATAAACCCCCCGACAAATAGCTATACAAATGTCTCAAATCGTCGAATAAACACAATCTCCCGCGCGTAAAACAAAAGCCATGCTGAGAGCAGGTAGAAAAAGAAGAAGACGAGAGAACGAAACACCTCGCGCGACCGGTATATAGGCGCGACTTGCACGAAGGTCGCCGGCGTTTTCGGCGCGCGCGTAATTTTGAAAAGGCATCAGCGGCGCTCTCCTCGCGCGCTCGGCGTAAGTATAATCGACGATCGGAGTCAGTCAGTCAGTCAGTCAGTCGCGTTCGCTTATACTTACTTACTCTCTCGCCACGTTCGTTCCCTCTCTCGCGCGACGCATGCGTAACGCTTCCTAATAAAGAAAGGACCTCGCGACTTCTTCTACCGCGCTCTCTCTCTCACTCTCTGTATGTTCCGCACCCTGGCTGCATAAATGGACAAAGGAGTGAGCGCGCGCGACTCAGTGTCTCTCTCTCTCTCCTCCTCTCGCTAAGATAGAAGTAAAAGCGAAGGTGGGGAAGCGTCGCTCGCTGCTCGTGCGATCGCTCCTCTCTTGTGATCACTAGGCCGCGAGTGCGGGGGCCATGACCACGTTGTGGCAAGGTAACCCAGCAGCGATCGCGCGTCTCTCCTTTACCGCACCGAAATCGCGCCGAACTCGGCGCGAGGCCTTCAACTTAAACTCAAGCGAGCGAGCGGGAGAGGATAGCCTTTCCGTGACTAAGCGTGAGCTGTGCGCAGGGCGCCTGTTTTTCTCTTTCTCTCTCTTTCTCGATGAAATGTAGGTGCTCGTGAGATGGCCTTTTCTCGCTGCTTTTGGAGAACGCGCGCCGCGGGTTTATTTTAAACGCGCGGCTTTATTCTAGCTTTGGACAAGTGTGTACGAAGTTTGTTTATAAGGAGCTGCATGCACGGGATATGTGGCCGCGAGGTGAGGTGGCTAATTGCGGAATTGTCGCCGCGCGGCGGTGGAATGGTGGTGAGAAGGGCAGTTGTCGAGGCTGTGAACGAATAAAAAACAGAGTAAGAGATATGGCGATCGATGATGTGGCGCGAGCGTGTGCGATGACGATGCTGCTGCCGGTTGTGGGTGTTTGTATGTGGATATATGGGAAAAATTTAAGCGATCGATTTGGTCGTTTTTTTTTCGTCGATGATTAGCCTCGATAAGTCATGCGGGTTTTATGTGAATGTAGGAGAGGTTATTGATTCAATACCGATGCGTTGCGGGTTTTATTTTTTATCTACGGGAGAAGATCTTATTGTTCCAAAATTTCACAAACGTGGAGAGCTATTTTTCACAGCACTTTTATGTTCTATACATGTATAATACGAGTTTAGGTTTCATCAATATTCTCTGAGAATTAAAATGCTTGCTAATTGTACAATATGCAACTATATTTTTTCGTAATGTAAATGATCGTTACACTTGTTAGGTAATTTTATTCATTTTAACACAATTGAATTTTAAATCGCTTCGAACTGAAACCACAATAACGCAATAATGTTTCAAAAAGTATGTGGTGTGTGGATAAAATTCTTTCTTTACAACCGATTGCGTGCGAAAAGAGGGAAAATGCATTGCTTAAAAATATATATATGATACATAATTAGGTTTCGTTTATTCGGATTGCAAAATCTTCACGGTCTATAAAGCTAAAATTTAAAATTCTCGAATTCATGGAAATAATTTACGTTATGGAGAAACATCATTATACGTTTTCATGGGTATTAAGAATGAACGTTGCCTTGAATTTGAAAAAATATACTTCATTGCTTCTATGGTAGCGTTTAAAGACGCATCGCTTGCTTTAACTATGAAGGTCTTCTTTCTTCAGGGTAGTTAACATTATCACTCATTGTTCATATACCGAGTAAAAGATATTCTACTGATTACAGAGTAAATAATTGATCAAAAGGTTGGTTTAATATTTTCATGGCTTTATCCGGACAAATTCTCAGAAAGAAAATTGTTACAGCATTTTAAAATAACTCCTGCACAATAATATTTTATAAGAATTTTTTTTTCATTTCTGAACTTTTAATTACGAAGTACTTGAATTGTTTGCATACATCAATATACTTTTATAATTTCATAATTATCGATTGTTATCACTTAATTCCTAATGTAAATAAACACTTTTTATGTATGCAAATACACCTTGAATAGAAAAAAATATAAAGTTAACGACTATTTTCTATATAATTGACTCCGGAGTATAAAAACTCTCGGCGGATACACACAAGTCAATAATTGAATAATCCTTTTTTAATAATATCCGCGCCATTACATCACGCGCCAATTAAAAATTTTAAACACCGTCCGAAACATTCAATTTAACTTTTATTTCAATATCATCGCGCGCCTCGCCGCACGTTTGTGCATCTTCCTCCCCGACTTCCTGCATTTCTATAACTGTTCAACTCTCAATTGCTTATTAAGATTATTTACTTATTACTCTAAGTATACAGTCGCCTTAACCCGCGTTACGACAAAGTCTAAAAAAAAACCTCGTATGTGTGTATGTGTGTACCAAACGAGATTGCATGACGACAATTTCCGTTGTAGTTTTTCTCTTTCCATATACATATACTTATAAACGACTGCGCAGAACGTTGTTTGGCATTCAAGACGAACGCCGATATAGCAATTATATAATCAGAGGTATACGTCAAAATAACAATTTGTCAAATTATTCACTCAATCTCTGTATGCCAGCGCAGCTGACTACACGAACCACCGTCTTATTAAGAAAAAATCGAAACTCGTAATTATTTTTAATAACTATACGTGCGCGCTCATATACTCGTCGTCTTTATTTACTTTCGATCGATCTCACGGCGATCCTGCGCGGATGTAAAAAAAAGCCTCCTCGCTTCGAACTAAAACAGCTTTAGCCGCTCGCACGCGGATTCCCGCGAACAGACAACAAAAAAAAGAAGCGTATAAGGACCTCGTTTCAGCGAATCCGCGTAGATTCGCCGGATCTCGTTTCACATGCACCCGACGTTCGCGAGTCGCAATACGTGACTTCAATTTTTGCGGCGAAACGTCTTCCCTCTCGATATACATACCCGTACACACATACTGTCGACGAAAGCGAAACCTCGCGTCCTCTCTCTCTCTCCCTCTTATTCTCTCTCAAGGCCCATATACTCGCAGCGCGCAGTCGATAATTACAGCACAATTTTCGGCTCTTCAAAGAAGCACCACATCCATTTTAATGCGTGTTTCCCCGCAGAGCGCGACGGCGGCCCCCACAGCACGTTTACAGAGGCAGTAGCTTCACTTTCACGAAAAATTTTTTCCCCTCGTTAATTCCGAGGAAAGGTTCACGATTAGTGAAGGGCACGCGCAAAAAATCGATGACACACACACACACATACGCCGCGTTGTGGTAAAAAAAAGAGAGCCGCGCGGCAATTCATCCGCTCAATTATCCCATTAGAGCGATCTTTCGTCACGCGCGCGGCTTTGTAAAAAGCGAGCGGCCGCGGGATGAAAAACAATCCGTAAACACCCCTGCTAATTGAATGCTTAAGAGAAAATTTCCGCACGGTTAATGGAATAGACTGTTGATTTAATGCGAGCTGTGTAAGTACAAAGACGAGGACGACGGATTAGGTCGCGGCCGCTGGGGGGGTTTCCCTCATGCAACGGATCATAAAAAAGGAAAGTATATAGGAAAGTAGAGAGGGGAGGAATCGCGGATCGGCTGTGTTTCGTGGAAAGTCGTGTGAAGCGCTGCAGAGAAGATGTGAGTGATGGGATGAGAACGTGCTGGAAGAATAAACAATGATGTATATATAGGTGCGAGCGCTATGTGATGTATATTATTGAAGATTTGTTTCTTGAGATATATACGGGCGATGCGCTTTTTTCCCCTTAGCGCTGTCTTTTTGTTTTCATTACACGCTTGAATGCGATCTTGATATGTCATTCGGTTTGATTGATTCGTGTGAAATTATTCTTTACAAATATTATTCAATATTTTGATACTTATTCAGAAAGTTTAAGTGTTTTACTATATAACTCGCATAAAGGAAAAGAAAATCTATTGTCGCTCTCGATGCATTATTCAAAACTACAATGTATAACAATAATATAACAAGTTTATTGAGGAAAATTTAAAATTAAAATCACAGCCACAACGAGCACTTGGACAGTTGAGTTTCGAGAGACGACAATGAGATTTTGAGCGATATTGCCGTGAAGAAAACCTTCGATAGCATGAATGTACGGTTTCGGTCTAACCCAACTAGGACACGCTCCACTTACTCCGACTTTATCTACGACGCTTCTTCGCATCAAAAGCCTACACAAAAACTCGTATACTTATATACACGATTTTCAGGGATTGCGCTTTCATTACGTAACTGCCCCCTACACATTATGCAAAATCAGATGTTGATCTTCGCTCCTCTTCAACCCGCTTACCTACTCGAGAATTCCGAAAAATTGCACAATCGTCGCCTCATTAAACTCCTTTAATTAAGTTTTCAAAATATCCCGCCGCGTATATAAATCACCTCCTATACATACGCGTCCAACACCGAAACTTTCCTGCAACTCGCTCATGCAGTAGCGCATTTAAAGCGGCAAAAAATAAATAAATAAATCGCTCGCTCGAGAGACATTGCAATTCGTCAATCGCCGTACAGCGGCCATGACGTCACTCTCTCACAGCGCGCGGCTACTACACCTACGCCTTCGCGCTGTATAGACCCACACGACCGCCTCGCGCGCGCGACTTCCGCGCGTCCACACATATATACGTTTTGCAAAACAAGATCGGCCGATCTATATAATACAGTTATATATATACGACGAAAAAACACGACGCTGGAAAAATATACAACCCGCTATATAGGAATATCCAATTCCGGCATATAGAAGCCAAGTATCATCATCGTCGACGCGTCCTTCGAGCATTACAGCTCCCTCACATATAAACACAGCGCGGCTTGCGCGATTTTCGAAATACCCGCGCGATCGCGTTTGCGAAATTCACATACACACCGCGCGGCCGCCGCGCAAATGACGTCGGCGCGCACACACAGCCGAGGAGAAAGCGAACGGCAAGCAGCGAGCCTTCGCTCGTCGTGCACATACATAATAGTAGGAGTGCCCGGATCCCTTCTGGCGAGCAAGAGACGCTGAGAGAGAGAGAGGGACTGTACCTACTCGCTCGTTTTCGCTCTTATATATATGTATAGAGACGCTGGGACAACCGTTAGAAGAGACACGCGCCACACGCCGATCTACACACACATACACAGTCGCGAGAGCCTGGGAGATCGCGAGGGGATACGGGCTTTCGTTACTTATACTTACTTACTTACGTTTGTGCGCGGTGGGAGAGTTGAGAGTTTTTGTTTGTTTGCCGCACACGCGCGTGCACTGATGGGGTTATTGTTTTGTAAAAGTACACATTGTTGCGCTCGCATATTGTGTACCTATACGCGTTATTTCGCGGACACGTTGGTGATTGAGTAATGGCAATATAAGAGCTTTTTTCGCTTGTTTGCGCGTATGTAAGCGTAATCATTCGTAATTGCGCTGCTGTTACCTTTGATTTTTCGTTTAATATACGAAGGGTAATATAACGAGGATAGCATTCTGCATGTCCCTTTATTTGTACAACCCGCAGTCTCGTTATTAATTCGTGTATTTCTCGTTTACGTTACATACAGACGCGCGTATATCTTTGGTGATTCAAATGTACAAGATTAAGAAAATTTTTGTCTTTAGTATAGTCGTGTGTGTGTGTGTATATACGCGAGTGTGGGCGGGCATCCGTGCGCGCGAGAGCGTGAGTGTCCCATCATAGTTCGTGAACAGCTCGAGATATCTTAATCGAATGCAGCAGGCGTCACGTTAATTTGGCCTTCTAAAATACAGTTTAAAGTTTCTAGCGGAAGATTAATTCACTCCTCTCTAACTCTATGTGTATAATATGTATACCTATATAAATACACACGACAAAAATTGACGAGAAAAAAAAATTATAATCACATTATCTCCGCATAATCGAAATTTAAAAACGAATATTAGTATATATATCTTTTAAATTAGAAATTAAACGCGGCGCTTAATTTAAACGATCTTCATACCTTTTCCGTCAGAGCCGCGGCGAAACCTTTTTCCTGAAAATTCGTGAGAACGTTTCCTTATCAATTCCCACAGCCGCGTTTCGGGGAGGGGACTTCAAGGAATCAGGAACAAGCCTCGGTCTGTTGTCGCGCGATCCTCTATATATACATACATACATATAAGCGGACAATGTTTAATTGGCACAAAAATACAGTCTAATTAAAGCTCGCGTCTGCTATGGAGAAGCCTTGTTACTCATTCCTTATAGCGCGTTTAAAACGGCCTTTATAAGCTCTGCGCCGCGCGCATTTTATTGGTGCGCGCCTTTATCTCTCGAGTGTGATTAACGCTAACAAAAATAACGCGCGCGCAAATAAGTAAAGCCGGGCTGCATTGGTTTCGCGTAACGACGCCAAAAGCGAGTCTAGGTTATATCCTTTCAATGTTCCAATTATATACGACTGATTCAATGTAAATACATATCTTTTCGACAATTATATCGCTTATAACCAGATTATCTCATATTATACCATAATCCTTAGTACACACGCATAAAACCATACGCGCACTCTTGATGTTACAAACCAAATCACCAACAAGTATCAGCTGTACTTTTATACATATAAAAAACAGAGCGAAGAGCCGACATTCATTTATCTCCAAGCACACGCGTCTCCACAACGGCGCTTGAAGAAAAAGGAGCTTCGCGAATATAATAACCGATGTCGTCGTCTTCCACTTCCACCTATGTAGCGGTAGCGCCTCGTCATCACGGCAACGACGACACGATGGAAAAGAAGAGAGCCCTCGATAGCACACGCGCGATATACACACACACATACATACAAAAGCGACACACGTGTGGGACGATCTTTTTCTTTCGCGCGCGCGACTCCTTTCCTTTTATTGTACGTTTATTAACATACAGGCGGCGACGGCGACGACGACTACTACCTTTCCGAATTGAATGCGCCAAGCTGTCGCCGATGCGAGTGTATAAGCGCTTATTTTAGATCTATGATGGTGGTGGCGGTATATGTGTGTGCGGGTTTTGTGGGAGATCGGCAGTGAGAGATTGCGCGACCGTTAATAAATTCGTCAGGTTTGGGGTCCTGATGTGTATATGTGAGTAAGAGTATGTTGTCTTATATATAGAAGGTGACAGGAAGTCGCGCGGGTTAAAGAGATAACTGTATGTGTGTGTGTATACATATGGAAACCGAGCGCTTTGTCATGGAGAGCAGAAAAAAATAATTTTTCTATTAATTTGTTAATGAGCTCGAGTGGGTAGGATTTTCCATTGCAGCAGCGTAAGTAGTTTTCGCTCTGAGCGTATGAATATTGATTCGTCGCGTAGCTTTTTGTTCGGTCTACTGTGCACCACAAAAGAGAGACTCTTTATTGGCTATTAACACCGCACGCCCTCTCGTATACAATTATCCGTTTATGCGCGAGCGCAAAAAACAACGCGCGCTACTCGCGCACTTATACGTATAGTTATGACAGCTTTAACACGTGCCAACAGTAGTCTTCGCGACGATGCTCATTCATTACTTATTACTGCGCGTGCCCGCGAAAAAAACGCCGCTGCGCTTGCATACATGAAATGTTCGCATCTGAAATATTATTATAATTTACAGAGATTGTAATTATTAACGATGAGACGATTGGAAAATGTCGGCAGGAGGCGGTGGTGGTGATAAAAATTGAGTCGCAGTGACCGTGAGAACGACTGAAAAAAATGCTGTCTAAGTTTGCAAATAAGTAGTTACGAACGTGATTGATCAGACACTTTAAGTTTGCTTGTCGTTTTTTTTTTTTTTTTTCGTACCCCGCGCTGTTTAGTGGGTATTTAGGGCACGTTTCGGTGCGGTTCACTCGGCCGTTCGTGCAGTTAATTTCACGACTAGGTGATAATTGTATTAATAATATATTAAATAAAGAATTTTCCACCATAAAACTTTAACATTTATGTATATAACGTAATTTTACGCTCTTCGGGGTAGAATTTATGTAAATAAGAAACTTATATGACAACGCGTAATTTCTAAATTTACGGCAAATAAGTGCATGCGTATATCGACTCGGCCTTGGAAGGTTACCCATTAAATGCGCCGAAAAAAAGTTCGTCAACACTTTCTCTCCAACGAACTTTTGTCGGTCACTTTGTGCGCGGCGTTTACCTCTCGACGTGAATGAGCAACAATTATCTTCGAATTATCTCCCCCTCACCTTCGGATACAAAAATAAGTTTAATTCTATATACTTTAATTGAGATATCGCACGAGATAAGATAATAATCTCCACTATATTACATATACGCCGCACTGTAAACTCGCTTGAAAATCCAAAACCCAACCATCGTCTCTATACACCCACGCGCTCGCCAAAACCATCATCTTCGCATCCTACAAAAAGTAACAGCATGAGGCAGTAGTCGACGAGAGCCTCGTACCGCCCACCGCGACGCGTTTGTTTTGATTATTATACGATGCTGCAGCAGCGCGGGTATAATATAATGCCTCATCCTCAGCAGAAGCTGCCACTGCTGCCGTCGTCATCATTGCTACCTATAAAAAAAAAGATCACAACGAAGAAGACAAGTGCCTCGTGTGTCGTAATCCCCGGACGGTATAATCCGATTTCCTACGGCGACGCGCGACGAATTACAGAACACACGCGCCGCGGTAGGATTAACGCTCGCTCGCGCGCGAATCAGAGCTACTCTCTGCGCGTGTGTATAATACCGAGAAGCGTTTAATCGATCGCGCGCTTGGAAATTTAATCGAGTGAAATTTGTTTTTTCTTTGCTTGGAGGGAGTGTATGTGTAATATAAGTGTGATCGCGATGGAGTTATTAATCGGGAGGCTCGCGCGAGTGACGGGAGTTTTTAATTAGACGCGATTTCGTTGACAGGGAAATAGCGTACGCGCGTCAGTGTGTGTAAGTGCGACAAGGCGACGGGGCTCGTTAAAACTTATGAATGGAAATAGGTGTTTCTGCTTTTGGAGTAGCGAGACGCGCGGGCAATACACGCTTTGAATTAATGAAATTTAGCATCGCGCAGCGACGAAATTTCCATTCTCGTGTGCTGGGGCAACATCGGGTGACTTCATGGCCCGTACATAATATATATGAAAATTCCATGTCGAAATGTGCGAAGGTTCGCGTGGCGTGTAAATCGGCGCGCTTTATTTTCAGCAATTATTGATATTGTCGGTGCTGCACGCGAATTAAAATTTTTTGAATCTTGTTGCCGGCGTCTCGCGCAATTTGTATTATAGACATACACACATATATATACGCGAGTATGAGCGAGCAATCTTGTGTAATTCGCCGTGGAATTGAATTTCGTGTACTTAAACGTTATTTAATTTCAAGGCGCCGAAGTATAAACTTATTTAAACGCGAGCATGTGCACGGTTTTTCGGCAAATAACACGTCGTTGCTCGTGCGTGTATATTGATAAAGCGGAGTCGATGTTAATTATACTTACCACGGCGAATTTATTGGACATAAATGGTATATAGCTTTTTTTAATGAACTTTACGAGTTAATTTATTTGGATTATACACCGAGCGAGCGAGCTTTCCGTGATTTTTCAAACTGGACAAAAGAAAAGACAAAGCTCTGTCCCCTTTCAATTTATATGTAAATACGGAGAAACAAACTATGTGATGCATGAAAAGTCAATATTTTATTGACGATGCTCCAATCCACGTTTATCAAATGGCTCTCCATCCTATAATCCAATGAGAGCCTATCAAACCCACAGCCTCAATAAACCTATACCACCGCGAGTAAAACCGCGAAAAATTAAGCCAATCGCTCGGAAGTACCATTATAGCAGCTTGCGTTCTCTCTCACACAGACACGCGGCGATGGAAAAAAGTGCCGAGTCGCTCGGGCGCGAACGCGACAGAGAGAGAGGCAACACATACACTCGTGTGCTTGCGCGCGCCAGAGAGAGATAATGCATGCGCGAGACCGAGAGAAGACAGGCGAGGTCAGCAAGGTGCCCGATATGGTGTCCCAAGTCCGCTGTAAGTGCCGTTTTATATACCTGCTGCCTACGATTAGTTACATCGCACGCGCGCATACACGCTCTCTCTCTCCCCTGTACCTATACCAAATGCAATTTCGAATCGCACATACGTATGCACAGTACATACACAGGTATTGTACCGGTGCAGTGGTTTATATTAGACGATCGTTCTGTACCGTCAAATCTAAGCGCCTTTTTCGGCAAGTGAACGAGCGAGAGAACGAACGACACACACACACACGGCTCCTCTGAAAACAAGTCCAAGGCTGGAAGGCGGCTCTCGAGGCGCCTGCGTGTCGCTTGCCTGCGCGAGCGCGTTATTGCTCATTTTCGCGGACGCCCGTTTCCCTCGCGCGTTATATAGGTACTCGCGGGCGAGAAGAAAAAGGAGCGAGAGAGAGAGGAAGGGAGAAAGATTAAAGGCGCCCGCGCGTGCGAGAGGCAGAGAGAGGAGCAACCTTTGCGCGCGGCGATGAGAGGTTTAATTATCGCGCACAGAAGGGCCGCCGATTAAAAGTTACACGACTCGGTAGCCCCCTGCGTATTATATATACGCCCGTATGTTTGTTTGCTTTCGCGCGCGAGAGACTGCGACGCGTGTGCACGTTGTTCCTTTTGGCTTGTTTTTGCGGCCGTAAAGGTTGCGCGCGCGCGCGTGGAGGCCCGGTTGTAAATTATCGGGTGTTGCGCTTAAAGGTTACTGAGAGAGATGGGAGAATAGCGCCATTTATGTAAGTAAGCGAGTGTGGAAGGAAGGCTTTTCTTTTTATACCTTCACCCGCGCGCGCGCGCGCGAGGTTCTCTAATTTTCCCGATTCCGGACAATTAATTATTGCGTCTGACCGGTCGTGTGCGTGTAATATATGGTATTATTAAGAGCGGCGGCCTTTTTTTGTACGTTGTATCAATCGTAAATTCGCGTAAGCGTTTTATATCGTTGTAATTACAAGGGCCGATGATTTAACGCGGTACCCGATTGGCTTTTATATACGTATAGAATAATCGATCGCGTATAGTTTGTTTTTCACGGTACCGAGCGCATAAGGATTTTAATTACTTTGTTCGATAAACCATAAATCGCGGGGTAGCCTGTGGCCATCGGTATGCCTTAAATGACAGAAATGTTTATACGGCGAGGAAAAGAAAAACTGTAATTGTAGGCATGAATGGTAACGTTTGTCAAAGCTATTTGATAATTGAGTCATAACATAGAGCGCGGGAGTCACGTATACGTGTCGGGCTATCGATCAATTTCAGTCATCGGAAGACAGTATACATTAAGACTTTTCGAGATGGCTATCGGTATAAATCCATGATTGGTTAATGGGCTATTCGGATGAAAAAGTACCGTAAAAAAATATATCAATATTAATAGTTTAATACAAATATAATGGTGGTAATGAATTTTTTCCCCGTAGGAACGTAAAATATTACAATCAATTATATGTGTTTCCGTTTTGCACAACCGGATTTATGAGTGTTGGTACTTTACATCTATAATAATGTTTAAATCTTATCGGTAATCGGCTTTAATAATTTAATTGAATTTAAATATTATATTTTTTATTACTTTCGTAACTACGTCAATAACGTTAACGACGGTAAACAAATCGCGAATTTTCCTGCTTTTAATTATCGATATTTGCACGACTCACAAACAACGCCTATAATAAAAAGTTCGAAAACACACCCAATTATTTATTTTCCTTATAAACCAATTTTCCTTTGATCCGACACTCGGCATTCCGATACCACTATAACGTAAAACAAACAAACGAACAGCACCTCGCTCCCGGTCACTATCAAACTCCTCCTCCCATTCGCAATAATTTTGACGCCACTCGGGATCGGCAAAGCGCGCATATTTGCTCCGAAGTGTATCCATCAATTAAGAAACAGCCTTCCGCGAATTCCGCGGTCGCAGGCGCGATACATACATAGACTCTCTTCGACCGAGTTAAATAAACAGGCTGTAAAAGCGAGTTTTACGGGTTTCGCGCGATTTGCCAAAGCGCGAAACTATCGCTCTATCTCTCCCTCCCTTCCCTATACTCTCTTAACTCTAACCGCTTGTACGTTTACACTCTCGTACACGAGGATTTTCACACGTGCAGTGCTTGTCTCTGCGGTTTTACTCGGAACGAATATACGTGTATATAACTACATATACGCGTGATCGCTAATGGACGTGGACGCGAGGCGACGGGCCGGCAAAAAGTTACTAGGAAATCGACGCGTACGCCGCCTTTTTTGCCCAAATAAAGCGATTTATTTTTAGAACCTGTGCCTGCCAGCGCGTGTAATATATATATAGAGGAGGGGAATTTTATTGGCTGCTGCTGCTACGCGGTTCTTTGCGTAATTGCCCGATTGGCGCCGCCGCAAGTTCGCGCATAATTTCATTCGATTTTTATGAGGACGTCTGTGTGTTTTACCGGTTACTTAAGCGCCTCGTGCGTGCCCGCGCTCGAGAGTTGAATTGCGATGTCGAACATTCGATACACTCGGAGAGTCGACGCGTATATATTTAAGGTTAAAGTTTATTGCTTGGTAAAGTGTAAACTTATTTACGGCTCGTTCAAGCGTGCCGTCGGTGCTTTATTTACTTATACCCCCCTGTAATTTATCTATATAGAAGCGCCAGCGAACTCGATGAAATTGCCCCCTATTTGTATGTACTTAATAAAATAACGCGCGATTCTGACGAATTTATTAGCGATCGATCATTCGGAGCGCCGCGTTGTTTGTACATAAAGTTTGTCGATGATGATTGGAATTTACATAAGCATCACCCACCGCGCAGAGTCAGGAAATGAAAATTTGCATTTTTATCTACCGCGACGAAATCGAATATTTATAATATTATAGTCGCTTCTATGCGCTTTATTTATATTATACATTATATATCTCCGCAGGCGACAGTGTATTTGCACACAAACGGCATAAACCACTTATCTTCGGCAACCGCCGACGACTTATAAAGTTTCGCGTGTGCTCAGGAACTACCGCGCGAATATGTCTTTCGTCAGCATGCACATATACACCGACTTATCATAATAGCCTATACTACTATACTCCTCCGTCTTGAGCTTATCGATCCCGCGCCGCACGGCGATAAAGCCACCGTATAAGATTATTCTATAAATATACGCGCAGCGCTTCTTTAACTCGCCCGCGCGTCAGTACAACCAGGGCCCACTGTACTTACACCCGCGCTTCGGCGAACCGCTCGCCCTCGTAAATTCCGGCGAAAATTATATGGGCGCAGTGAAAAAGGAAAAGAACAGAGGCTGCGTGCGTATATATATGAGAGAAAGAGCGAAAAAACGCGAGCGTCGTTCATTAATCAACTAATAAAAACAGCTCTCTCTCCCTCGCGGATTAAATGATTGCTTTATGATCGAGGACGCGTTCCACTTAAATAATCGCGCCGCATCGGCGACTGCTGCAGAAGCAATATATATGTATATGTCTGTGTGTATACGCGAGAGACGGAAAAATCGATCGCTGCCAATCATCGCGGCGCACAGTGGCACCTTGTCATAATTGATCTTCGCACGCCCGCACCGGCGGATTAATGGCCATATGCATGCAGGAATTTTTCCGCGAGGATGGAAGAACAGCGATATGCTTTTAATTTTTCGACGGCAAAAAAAAAGTTGTCTGCGGCGGTGATATTATGACACGCCTGAATTACTTTGTCACGCGCCGGTGTTTACGAGGGATTTCCGATGGAGAACAAGAAGCGAGAAAAGTGGTTTTATTGCGTCGTCTGCGACGCTGAAGGTGCGAGAGTTACGCGGTTCTTTCCATTAAGGAAATTAAGTCGTTTGCGAGACTTGACTGCGACTGGGCTGAAGCGGCTGGTTTGCTGGAAACGTGTGGGGATTGATGCTGTGTGCGAATTATTAAGAGCGTTGCTTTTGTAGAATTTTATTTTTGTTTCGGTGGTTAAAAAGCGCCAATTGCGCGCTTTAATTTATTGCTCTTTAAATTATAACGTGTTTATTACTTATGAATAAATTGTCGCAATTGGAGCAAAATATTTAAGAGATGGAAAAATACGTTCGTTTGTATCATTATGTCAGATCGGTTGTAGGCTAATTATAAATATGCTGAGAAATATTAATCAAGAAATAATTAAAATCATTGAGAACTTAATTGGGGTTTAACTTACAATAAGTCGTAAAGTTACCACTTATTTACTCTTAAATGGTTTGCCTTTTACATAGAAGCAAACTTACCAAATGAAAACATTAATCACATCTACATTCTAGGAACTTAAAATTTTTATTCTTGGTTTCAATAATAATTTAATACTTAAACGTCAATATACTAATGAAATTTGGAAGGAATTTTTACGACTTACGGAATACACAAATCCATCCATCCTATTTTTATTGCCTGAATCCACTAATGGTTTGATAACATCTTAGGCAAATTATCAGTTTTACTAATTATAAAACGGTTAATCAGCAGTAAACCTCGGCGCTAATAGGTTTCCCAATGACCATACCGCATAATAAAAATATACGCAGCGCTACTGCGTAAGTTAACAAGCTAGTAAAAAGTCTTCGGAAATAGCAACATTAAATAAGCGGCAGTTTAAAAACCGCGACTCGAAATGTCATAACTGACAACCCTCGTACGTTAAAACATTACATTATATTTTTATGACCCGAAGGCCTTTAATAAATTGTATTTCGTGTAAAAGTAAATTTAATGCCAGATATTGAAAGTATTAATACAAGACCGAAATTATTTATCATGGGCAATTTATTAAATCAAGTTACCATAAAAGCTGCAAACCATAATATATTGATTGATACCTTTAATATTTGGCCTTGAATAATCAGCAATTAACGTATAAATACATAAAACACAATAACGATCCTTATAATAATTTACGTAAACAAGTGACTAACAGATTACACGCATTTATTTATACTATATTATTATTGTCTATGTCGTTATCCACTCCAACCCATTTTTGTACAAACTCGCCTCTCAATATAGCTCTCCCAACACACACACAACCTCTGCAAAAAAAGTCCGATAATCATTATTAGTTCCGTGATGCTATCTCCCGATTAAATTTACAATTCTATCGCCCACTTATAACCAGCACCAGCAACAATAAAGAACTCCACTCTCGCTCGACAAAACCAAAAGACCCCCGACCGCCGAAATTATCATACAGCAGCACCGAACAAAAAGCGCATTCCTCTCCAGCGAACTCTTCACCTGACAAAAAAAAATTTCCACGACCGATCGCCGTCGTCGTCGCGTCAATGCACTCCGCGCGCTGTCGAACTTCCGCTCTTCTCCTCGGTACCCAAGACACGTGCGCGCGCGACTCTATACTCGCGCGCCGCGCATAATGCATCGTTCGCCGATTGACGCGAGAGCCATTAACGATTAACCGCGCATCGGTCGCGCGGTGAATTTTTATAAGTGCACATGTGCGTATATATACCGATCGAATGGATGTATATATACCTACGTACGTAGATAGACTGTGCAGTGTATAATATGCAAAAGGTATACGGGAAGGGGTCCTTAATAACCCCCGGCGTTCTATTTTTAAGCGCTGACCGCGAGGTATGCGTATGACGCAATTCTATGGTCTTTTAACCCTCCTTCGCCAAGTACGTTCACGCGTGCGCACTTTCTCTGTCTCTCTCGAGAGACTGTTCCTTCTTTTTTTTTTATTTCTCATCGCCACGCGCGTCTCGTTCATATGGGTCTGACTCGAGCGTGTTTTTCTTACGTCGGCGGGTACCTCTTCTCTCCTCATCTCCCGTCTTTCCTTTTTCGCCGCAGACGGGATTCTTTTGCGGTTTCGCCGTAAGACACGCTATTTAATATTCGCGGTCATTTGTCCCCCGCGCGAGCTGCCGATTATTTATTGATCGAATGCGAAGGATCATTTGCATAATGGATTTCGCTAGGAACCACACGCGAGGAGGGGTTTTATTATCGGCGAATAATCGCGCAGACGCGGATGTTTGGAGGATGAAGCTATTAATTTTAATGAGGTTTAACGTTCGCCAGGTGCCATTAGTCTGTCTCCGTGTCTTTTGAAGGATTTTGAAATTTTGTAAAAGTAACGCGCGCGCGCGCGTTGTGTTCATATGTATTTTAAGCGAGATTGGTGGATTCGTTTTTTAAGTTTTTTTGGTGAAATGCGTGATAAATTTATCGAGTTGATATGAATTTATAAGACAGCCACGGCAGCGGCGCGTTTATGTAAGATTACTCAATATCGTTGCGAATCGCTTTTCAAGCGAATTATGTTGTCAGACAGAGAGTGTAAAGTGAAATTATCGAACTTTTTCAATTTACAAATATATATAGTTTCGTAATGGGGTAATTATTGAATATAAAGACAGCTGTATATATAGCTTTAATCGGAATGACAGCGAGCTTTGCTGCCAGAGTAATTTCGCTCATTATATATGTCAAACGTATATTTTACTATACGCGTATAGCTCTTAATATACATTCAACCGTCATTTCAATGTTTCCTATTTTGACGGATTTGCCTTGCGGCTATAGTAGGAAGCCAGAAAGAAAATTACTCACAGTTTAACCCCGTGAATCATCTTCCACATATTATTTGCAGATAAAAAAAATTTCTCCGCAAGCATAGAATTGTATTTTCGATTCTAACAATTTTAGCTCACCCGTCACTCGCTGTATCTACACGTCGTTCTTCCTCGAAGCTAATCTTATTTCCATAGAGTTGCAAGGCATAATCCTCCTCTGTTCGAATCAATTTCCAACGCGCTAATATCGAAAAATATCACCGATCACTCCACAAGTACTCCACACACATACACGCATCGCGATGTTTACGTTTATTATCTCAAAAAATCCACTGACGCAAGGCGGCAGATTTCGATTGCCTCTATACTACACACTTATCAATAACAATTATAATCCTCTCGTCGCGAATCACAAAAATAGTAGCCGCTCCAATCGAATTATATCAACGACTCAACGACCCGTTTCCTTTTTTTCTACATACTCTCCCTCTCCTCGGATAATAAACTACTCTCCGATAAACATCCATGTGTCCGCACGTGCGTTGACTCACTCGATCGTCTCTGCTTCTGCGCGTATAGCGTACAAAAAAGAAAAACCGGCGCGGTTCATCGGAACCCTCGAAACCACGCATGATCCTCTCGCTCAAAAAAACTGTTGCTTGTATATATCTCTCTCTCTATACGCGGAATCCGCATTGACATACGCTGCAGCGAGACCGCACTGCATCGCCGATCGATCGCGGGCCACAATGAGAGAGAGACGCGCGCGCTCTCGCGCATTTTTATTATCATAAGAAATCGCAACGTCAACGCGTAATAAGAAATTCAAAGCCGCGTGCCATCATCCTTCCTCTCTATAGAAGACACACACACACATGCATATACATATCCGCGAAAGAGCAGCTCTCTTCCTCGGCGCCGATATCTGTTTATTATTCGCCGGCGCGCGCTCTCGCTTTTCTGCATCGGTGCATCGACTCTCTCACCCACACACACATATAGTAGTCCTCCCCCACTACCAGTCTCCTTACTCGCGCGCGGGAGTACGTATATACACACACTCTCGATCTCATTGAAAAGAGGCATTGTGCCGGCGGCGGGCGGGCGGGCGGCCGTTATACCGTAAAAGGAAATAACACGCGTGACACACGCGCGCCCCTGGCTGCAGCCTTTCTTCTCTTTGGCTTTGTACTCTGTGCGCGGGCAGCTTTGGCATGTCGCTTATTTTTTTTCTCTCTCCTCTCTCGCGCGCAGCTCGAAGGCGGCCGCCGTCGCATGGCGTTGATTGTAATGCTGGAAATTATTGGGCGAGGATTGGCCGCCGCCGCGGGGAAGGAAGGATTATTTACGGAACGGGGTGACGATATCTCCGAGTGTTGTGGAGTGTAATGCGATTTTTTATAGCCGGGGTTTGCTGCGCTTGTTGGCGTTTTTGTTGTGACGGATGGCGCAGTGCGGCGCTGTTCTGTAATTTCGAAAAATTTTTATTTGAATGGGATTATGGAGCGCGCGTCGAGCGGAACGGTTATGGAATGCGCGCTGATGTTTGCTTAAGGATGCCGAAGGCGGAAAAGAATTCGCTTTCGGTTCGAGGAGGATGAGGGTTGCAGTATATTTACTCATCTGCGCAGTGTGCGCGGTGCGGACACAAAAAAGCTCTTCCGAGAGATTTCACCTCGCTCGCGAGCTTTGGATTTTTCGAATTTTTATGCTAATTGCGTGCTGCGCTTTATTTAATTTACCTTCTCGCGAGTGTATGTATATATATATTATGGATGAAAAACATTATCGATTTTAAGTGGTGTAAAAAACTCAACTGATGAAAATGAAAGTCATTTTGTACAAATTATAAGACCTTGTGAGTCACGTTGACTTCAAATATGTGCGCCGCTCGGCAAAGCGATTTTCGCCATATATATACAAATGTCCGCGGGTGTTATATATTTAACAGTCATTTGAACAAATTTTCCAGAAATAACCAAGGAAAATGCCTCATTGACATCTATATATACTTTCTTAAAACGATTTGCCTTCGGTAATTAATGGTACCCGCCGTTACTCTTAATCATTACCAAATTAACGCTCATAAATTCATTCGGTTCGATATATATTTCTCCTTCGCCACACGTCGTTGAAATTAGTTTTCGACTCGGACATTTATCCTCCCGCGTGTCGCCTTCGAGTGATTCCAACAGAGAGAGAAGCGCATTTTATTCGCGACGAAGCGCGCATATATACGCTCACGCACTTGTGGGAGCGCATCGACGGATCCCTACATGGAAAGGCGATTACATCGCGAGCGGCGTATCGTAAATCAGCGGACACGTTTTAATCATCGCGGCGGATATTTAAAAAAAAAGAACCTCGTCTTCTATTATGCGTTGAGCAATCCCTTAATTTATTTATATTCGTTTTTTTTTTATTTCTCTTATTATATCGTCGGGCTTTATTGATTTTTTTTTCTTCTTTTTTTTTCATTACCCGCAAAGACCGGGCTATTATTTAAAAAAAAATTGGGTCAGCGAGGTTGCGGCGCGAGGATATTTTTATGACTGAAGGGTGCCATGGCCGAAACTGTTAAAACTTCACATTTTTGAAACCCTCCGGAGATGCCGGGAGATACGGAGGTTGTACTTGAAGTTCTGATCGGTTGACCTTGAACGGTTTTTCGGAACAGGTGAAGAGGATTTTTTCAAAATAAGTCGTGAACCAGTCTGAGATGATTGTCTGGTAGCAGTGTATCAATTATTGTTTTGTAGTAAATTACGATATGAGTCTTGAAACATTGTTATAAACTGTAAAAAGGTATTACCATACTTATAGAAAACTTTATAAAATAGTATAAAATTTTTTTTACATTTCTCGATAATTTTCCTCATAGACATTTGGAAAATATATATTCTAAGCGAAGGTTTTTTTTTTAAAGAATCTTTTAATTACAAGCGACGCGAGCAATACCGTCGTATAGCTAGTTATTTATAAAAATTTTTCACTTAACGGAACATCTAATAGAAATGAGCTACACGCATACCAAAGCATTATAAATCTTCAATTACGTTATTTTTATCCCAACAACCCGGCACATTTTTCAATTCTAATCATCTCGCCCGTACAAATATTTAAAAACAAACGATTCACGCTTACAATAACCTAATCATTCTTATATCCTATAAATAAAATATACCATTATAATAAATTACCGTTTCCTGCTCGCCCCTGCGCATGTAATATGCACATGCGCGCGCGCAACCATAATCCTTTTCCGCAACCTCATAAATTCATCGGACCCTCTTATAATGCGCCGCGCGCTAATCGCGTCTCGACTTCCTCAACGAGCATCAAAGATAAACGGCCCCGCGCGATCCGACCGCCGCATATCCGATTCGTCGCGATTATAGCGAATTATCCCCGCGCTCGATCACTTTTACATCAACTCGGCGACAGCAAAATCAACGAATCGATCGATCTTCCTATATAGTGGGCGCATCGCGCGCAGTATATACATCTGTTGCACAAAAATCGCGCGCATATGAATGTAAACACTGAGCTGGCGCGCAGGGGGAGTGCAACGTCTCTCCCGGACGTTTTATCACGGCGCGGGATGAATAATCGATGAGCTGCTGCTGCTGCATAGCTCTGCAGAAGCTGTGGAGAGTAGCCCCACGATGGAAAATCGACGTTTTCGATTTTGAATATTCGATTAGAGGGAGGCCTAGACCTTATATACCCGACTGCGAGCGCCAGCGCGCGAGATCGTAAATCAAACGACGTGTACATAAACGCGAGAGAGAGAGAGAAGAGAGCGTGCGGTTCGCCCCCCGGAGGCCATCTCGTGGGAAATTCGCTGTATTCTGTGCGCTTATCCGGGACGGCGGGAAAGCTCCTCTCTTTCTCTAGCTCGCCGCGCGCGGATGAATAGCCGATGAGCGGATGCAGCACTGAGTGTATATATACTGCACACTGCGCCGCGATGACGAAACCGGAAGTCGTGCAGCCAAGAGAGAGAGAGAGATAGATAATAGAGAGATCTTTCGGGGGGATCTTCGCTCTTTCTCCAGAGAGAGGGGTTATAAGATGCCCCAGAAATGGACGGTGGCTTTTTTACCTTGTTCCTCGCGACTCCGACGACGACGTTGTGTTTTATACTTCGTGTTGACACATTTTAAAAGCGTTGCTGCGGGGGGGAGTTATCTTGATAGAAATTTTCCCTTTTTTCCATGTACATCGGGACTTTTTTTGTACAAGCTGAGGTATATAGTGAGAGAGTGAGATGCGAGAGAGTCACGGATCGTTTTGGGAGAAAATGGATTGGGAATATGTAATTACGGCGTGGAATTGATAATATCGTCGGCGAGCGTCGTTCGAGAGATTCAATTTTCTAGAGCTATATTTAATGTCGATCCTCGTGAAATTCGTTATATTTATCACGAAAAAAAAGAGTAATTGAAAAATAAACTCAATGCAAAGTGATTATATAATAACCTTATATTAGCATAGACACCCGGTCACCTCTCGTCCGCGATCGTTAATTTATAGTAAACTCTTTACAACGGTCATAAATAACAGAATAAAACATATGTATCGGTATATTTCAAAATATTTTCGCGCTCGAAAATATATATAACAGCTGCACCCAAAAGTCCATTTAAAAGAAGCCTAATTCGCATATTACGCTAGACACCGTTGCACAATGATTGCAAATTAATTACCCGCCGATCGCGAATTTATCTCCGAAGCCTGCACACTTTGTCTTCTCTTATTTTTTTACATAATATAAGAATCCCGCGCATGCCATACTCATATACTCGCTCCAATAGCGTCATACACTACGGCGTCGGTTGCTGCTGCGACAAGGCCGGACCGCATATATAATATTCTCTTCTTTCTTCGTTTCTTAGATCGGGGGCTGCCACGAGAGCGCGTTATCACCAATGCAGTCAGCATGGACTCCAACGTTGGTCTCGACTACATTGTGGATAACCCCGACTACTGCCAGAAGCTCGCTTCCGGTAAGTACATAAGCCACTTGCTCAGATAAACACACATACATATACACGTGCCCTTATCAATGCACGCCTATAACCGCGCGATTTATGTGTATGTTTACCCGCGCATGCCGATACAACGCGCCGCGCGCGTTACGTAAAATCGACTGTGTAACAATTATTGTTTGCTTTTGCAGCTTTGGACACAGCATGTCCATCCGTGAAGAAGCAAGTGGTGGAGCTGCTCTCGGCGCTGTGCGTCTACAGTCAGGATGGCCGGCAACGGGCGATCGACACTCTGCAATGCTACCAGGTGAGCTACGCTGTCACATGAATTGCGCAAGATAAATAATAATAATAATGATAAAAGACCTGCTGCCGTGTGGTGAAATTTTTGAATAAAATTCTTCTTTTTTTCGTGCGCGGTTTATTGTTTCGTGGCGACACGGTTGTTTTTTCTTTTTTTCTTTTATAGCTCATAGCTGTTTGCACGCGCATCTTCGGAGGATGCCGGCGCAGATTTTATCGGGTGTAATGTCGTTTTGATCGTCGTTTCGCAATTTTTCTTTTTTATTCCCGCACATATAGCGCGTGTGACGCGAATATATAAACGTCGATGTTATTTACGACGGGCTACCGAGAGAATTGCAATTTTTATTGAATTTATTTTATTGACGGCGTGCGCGTCTCTTTGCATATTTTGTTACTGTTTTGTAATTTACGACCCGAGTGGTCTTATAAAAAAGTGTAAATCAATATGATTCTGTCAAGGTCCTTTAAATATATATCAATGCCATGTACTCAGAACACTCAACCGAAAGTATCCTAAAAATCTAACGCGACCATTGTAAAAATGTCACGTGCGAACGGCCTCTAACCGATAATAAATACCTCGTAAAATCGGCATAAAAGCCTAACAACAACCTGCGCGTATACTCTTTATTTCCTCAGCGCAACACAATAAAACCCTCCTTCTCCACAATATACTTACACAGTACACCGTCCTCAAAAAATCCTATACTACTACTACATCAGCGGCGCCTCGCGCGAATCTCTCTCTCTCACTCACTCTCTGCCCATATAATCCTCGCATAAACAGGCGACGGTGGCGGCAGTTACATTACACGCGCCGCCTCATCTCGGCGCCCAGGTAATAGTTACCTACTCTCCGCTGCTGCCCTCGCCGGAGAGACTCGTCAGGCACGCAATAATTCGCCGCGTGGGCGCCGCGAACAATGAAACCTCCTCCTTCTCTTCTTGGCCCTCGGGATTTTTTTTCTTCCACCTCCGTGCAGCAGCATAGCGTGGATGCAATTGTGTTACCGTGTCTCTGTCTTGTGCCTCTGTAGGAACGCAAAGCCGAGCGCTACCGGCTCAAAGTCGTGGTCGACGAGCTGCGGAACGCCCAGGCCGAGGATTACCAGACGGCGCTGCTGGCGTTCGTCAACTGTCTAGTCATTTCCGCGCCGGTCCTCAAGGACCGCGTGAGGATCAGGAACGAGTTCATCGGTGAGTGTATATGTATTGTGCGCGGTGATGACGCTTATGTTACACTATTGGTCTCGAAGTCAAGAGCAGGGGATATATATTTGGAGCGGCAGTTCGGGGAATGATGTGTGCTTTGGGAATTTTTCATTACGAGCTTGATACACTTTTGAGTCATCTTTAATTATAGACTGGGTTATCACTTGGCGAGCTGGTGTTGGGAGTTGTAGAAAAAGAAAATTATAATGTTGCGTATTTTGAAAAACAAGGATATTCAATGGAACCAATTTCTTTAAAATTCTTGTTTATTGATCCTCCAGTAGCTGAAATCTGAGAAACAATTATGAATACATGTACAATTTAACGATCATTTTAAGTAGAGATCTAGTTATTATATGCTGACTAATCTTTTTGAACTCGGCGTAGCATTTCTTTTCATTAAATCATTCCGCAGGGTCATTACGAGATTGTAACATTGCATCTCGTCTTTGCGCAATTATAATAGAGATTGATGATAATTTCTCAGTATTCAATATTGTACGATGATTGGTTTAAACTCGAATCATTCCTCGTTTAAAATAATATTACAGCTTCCGATATAAGTTACTTAATCAAAATTAATAACATAATAATAAATGTAATTTCACACTAATAACATATATAAGTTCTCATTAATATACTTGTACGCTACTCTATAGAAAACGACGAATTCAACCAGTAAATCAGCAACAAAACATTTACCGCTAAATAATCTCGATAAAGCGGGGAAAAATTCCAGGTACCGGTTGCATAATAATCGCGCTCGCATACTAGTCGTCGTCGTCGTCGTCCCGATATAGCGAACCGGAAACGTCCAATTTCGGCCGTTAGCACTATAGCGGCGCTCGAATACCGCGGATACTAGGATAAACAAAGTGGGGCCCTTTTCGTGCGCACGCGGTCATTTACATATGTAGATGACACACAGACACTCTCGTGCGCGCAAGTATGTGTGTTTGGCGCAAAGCGGCTTTCGGCTCGTTAATTATAGTCAAACCGCGCGCGGGATCGCTGCGCGGCGGTAACGTTTCACTTACTCTTTGTTCTCCCGCGTATGTACTTACCGAGCGCGCGCGTGTCTTTGGGGATCCGTCAAACGGATAGAGCAGTCGCGGCATAATTGAGATTTAAGGCTGTCTTATTTTCGGTGCGCGATGAGGGTGATGCTGCTGCTGCGCGCTTTTTTTGTTTCCCAGGGGGGATAAGAGAGCTGCTGACGGCTTTATTAATGTCACGGATTCTTTCGTCGAGATTGGAGGGGTTTCTTTCTTTTTTACGGTGATGGTCGTCGTTTTGCCGGTTATCGAGTGACGTGGAAGTATGAAGATTGAGTGCGAACGGTGAAGTTTTAAGCGGGCGTTGATCGTAACAAAGATGCGTCTTATCCGGGTCTGAACGTTATCTAGTTAAACTTTTGGAAATATAAAAAATCCCTTAATATATATATTTCTAGTTTCTTCGTATTGATGGGGAGATTCAAAAATGTTGCATTTAACTTTTAGTGACTATTGCAGAACAAATATCTTTATAAGAACAACAACTATTTAACTAAATTAACATTTAAAGTTTACATTTTAAAACATGTTTTTTATATTAACAAGTGATTTGTTTAATCAATCATACAAACTATAAACATATTTAGAAATACAAATAACAAATTAAATTTTTCAGGTCTGAAGCTCCTTCCTATTCTCAACGACCTTCGGTAAGTAATTCAAACATCGATATACTCATTAACCTGTAAAACAACAATAAACTTTGCCAATATAACTGCGATAATCGGATCACCCACTTCGCTTCTTTACCAATACCGCAACGATCAATAACATTTACGATTCCGGATACACGGACGTCCATTAAAAATCGCCCGCACACTTCACAGCTATTGGATAACCTTCGCCTTCGCACGTCGCACCATTAAGCCTTTATCGCTGCATTACACAACGACGACTAAATAACAGACTAAACTTCCAGCGTTACGCGCCGCATCTATCATTCTTCAAAAATCACTCGCGACTATAGACTTCTATACATCCACGCGGAAAGGGAAACCTATCCATTTCTCCAAAAAATGTACGCGGGCGGACGAACCGCGCGCACAGTAAATATAAAGAAACTTTCTCGCGCGGTCCCAAAAACAATGAGGCCTGATTGAAAATCCATGTACCGTGGAAAGAAAATCTTTGGGATTCCCGCGAGTTAAATCAATCGACACGAGCGACACGCAGCGAGCGATAAAAAAGAAAGCCGCGAAGATAGCTCTCTCGTCGAGTTCGGATGATGCGCTCGCTCCTCTTTCTCTCACTTAAGTGTAGTAGAGATCTATAAGAGACTTTCGGTTTTTATGGCCGGCAAAGTGTGTCTGTGTGTTCTTTTTTCGCTTACGTCAGGTTTCATAAGTAACATTAAGAATGTTTACTTTCTACCGATAACTTTAATCGGATCTGTGATGTATACATATTTGTATATAACTTTGTAGGAGTATTTTGTGTATTTTTGATAACCACGCGAGAGAGCTGCGTGTCGGGATTTATATCATTTTGTTACTTGCACTTTCGTTCCGCGGTATATTAGTCATCGCTCGCTATAACAGCCGCGCGCATGCAGGAACTCGAAAGACCACATATTATTCGACCGTTACTTCATTCATCCGTCATAAAAAAAGAAAACTTAATCCGCAATCTCGAACGTTTCGTAAAATTCGAAATCTTATTCTCCAAAAACCCATGCCCATTTCTAAAAACAGATCTACTCACACCCCCACAAGAACCATTAAACCATCATCAATATCAGTCACCAGCGTACCTTAAAAAAGAAAAAACCCCCAGTGGGTCACGTTACTACTATACCCATGACACTATCTCGCGACGAAAGAAAATCCCCGCGTCAAACGATCCCGAACCCCCATAACACATCACGAACACTCGGCCCCCCTTCGACCTCAATTTTAGCGCTCTTCCCCTCCTTCATCTCTCCCCACATATACACACATACACATCTCTTCTCGAATGAATGCGCACGTGTGCACACTCTCGTCGCCGGTGCAAAAGAGAGCACGTGGAGGGGCCGATGTACCATCGTCGTCTACGTAGTCGTCGTCGCGGCGCCTGCAGGAGGCGAGAAATAGCATGTGTCTCTCTCCCTCTCTCCTCCACATTCCTAGTGACCTTTGGGGAGAAGCGACTCAGCGCTAGGGATAGAAAGCTCCCTTCCTCTCTCGCTCTCTTATACACTGGAGAGGGAATCGCCCGAATTAACCTCCGAGGCAAGAAAAGCCCGCGGCGGAGAAGGAGGAGGAGGAGGTAGAGGAGAGGATGCACCTGCACAGCGCCGCGCGCGAGCGCGCTTCCAGCGAGCGAGCCGCAGCGATAGATAGTTTTAACCGTGCTCCGGAGGCGAGAGAGCGCGCTCGCGAGCTCCTCTCCGCGCGCGGCGCGCCCCGCTCTTTTTTTAACCCGCGCTATATATCCAAGTGTATTACTTTATATACGCGTTATTATCGTCGCCCTCTCTCGGTGTGTATATATAAATACGTAGATATACGCGCACGCGAGTGCATACATTATAATAGTGTTAAAATAACAGTGCGAGGCTCGCGCGCGAGCTTTTGTGATATCGTTATATATCTGTGTCTGTGCGTTTTATCGAAGAACCGCGCGGCTTGCTGGATGGCTATATAGAGCCGGCCCGTGTGTGCGTGTGTATATATCCATACTACTGTGCGTGCACGAGACCGAGGAGAGTTTCCGGTTTCCACTGTGCGTGCGTGCGCGCGTTGTTTCGCCCGCGATCGGCGCAACGCATAGGCGGCGACTGCAGAGTACAGCTTATACACACATATACGTGCAGTACTATACGCACACACGGATTCTTCTATCTTTGTGTCTCTACAGTGTGCATGGGAGTGCGCGCGTGTGGGTGTGTATTTTTCTTTTATTCTTTTTCTCTCTCTCTCTCTCTCTTGCGCGCGCCTTTCTTTCCTATACCCTCCCTTTCTTTTTGTTATGGCGGAGCGCGCGCGTATTTCTATTTTCGTAGGCGTGTAATTGCGGCTTTTTATAGGCGGCATAATTGTCGTATATAAGCGCCGCGGCTTGCCTCGCGCGCGCGTGTAAAATCATCGGCGGCTGTACGGCAGCATCGGCATTGTTGTTGTTGTAACCCCCTTTTTTCCCGATGAGAGGCGACCACGCGCGCGCAGTGTTTAATAAGCGCGAGATAAGTGTGTGCACGCGCGCGTGTGATGGTGTAATCTTTCTCTCGGCGAGAATGAGAGAGATTAACAATTCCGCGCGGTAGACTGCGGAGAGGCTTGAGGAATTTTTAACGAGGAAAACTGTACATATATATAGGCGAAGAAGAAGCAACCGTGGGTATATACATTGTGGGACGTGATGGCTCTGGAAATTCGGAGGGAGTGTGAATACCTATGAGTGTATTTGTCCTTTTGTGTGTTGATCGTGCTATGGGAAACGATGTCACGAACGGTGAAAACGGTTCTGATTGTTCTGGACGACAACCGAAACGTACAAATTACCTATAATTAAAAACTCGTAAAGAGAGGAGCGAAAAAATCGCGAGTAATTTAAAAGTACTTAGGGCGAGCGCGATCGGTATATATGACGAGTGCTGCTTGTTATTTAGCGCGGTGCTGTCGTGCAGCTGTGTGTGTGTGCGTTTCGGAGAAAACGTATGTCTTTATAATTATTTTTGGCAGTATGGGCAATTAGTTAGTATGTAATTGTAGTGAATTTCTTTGGTGTATTTTTATAATGAAGTATAGTAACTTTTACTGTAAAGTTGTCAGAACGTGCGAATTATGATGACAAACGTATTTTTTTTTATTTAAAATTAATGCGATTGTTGAAAAGTTGTTAATTTATCACAATTATGTGTGACAAAAATTTATGGCAGGCTATTAATACGCTGAAAATGTGAAACCTAATCAAAATTAAACATAGATGCAAGTTTCGTATGATTCACGCTAGTATGTGACTGGATATATTTAAAATAACCGCCCTAAAATAAGCGGTAACGTTTCTGACAGTATATTCTACATGCCTGGAAAAAATACCGTTGAACGAAATTTCATACTTGAACGCTTGTTTTAAACGTAATTAATTAAGCAATGAAAAATTTGTTCTAATAGATGAATGAAATACAATAACGTTATAATACGGTTGCTCCAAATTGAATATAATACGCTCATAGTTCACAATTACAGTTAAGTTTAATGACTCGTGACTTACATATATAATGAGTTACATTAAAGTAAAGAAAAAAAAAATAAAGCAACAAAACTATATATTTCTTATCTATAATTTAATATAAAAATAAATTTAAAAAATACTATTTTCTTCACATTTTCCACTATACTTTTACAAACACTTTAAAAATAAAATACGCATAATTATCGTAACGATTCGCATTCACTGCAAATATAACTTACGTAAAGATTTCTAACTTCTATAAACAACAACGATTCCTCGAACGTACATCGAAGAATATTCCAGAATCTCAAAGCCAATCACACTCCCGAGGGCATTCAATTAAAACCATAACCACATGTCATTGCAAGCCGCTTTGCATATACACACTCAACACGCAGCTATATATATAATTGCACTTGTACAACAATAGAACGTACGCGCGCAAGCTTACTCGTCATAACATCTGCATTCCTTCCCACCTAGATAGCGTCGAAAAGCCGAACTCTCCCATCAACCCAATTTCCGAATTAAATAATCAGGCATAAACAATTTCGTCCAATCGCCCATATACCACGTACACCATAACAATCCTCGCACAGCACGAAACCTCGCGTACAATAGACCGCCGTCACTACCTCGTTAACCCAGAAAAACATTCGACAACCCCGTATACCAGGCCCCGCCGACATCCCCTTTGAATCAATTATACCTTCACGTACACAAAGAGAGCACGCGCGCAACCGATCGCGCAATCAAAGACAAATCGACGCGCGACAGCTCCGACACTCGCACCTATCATCCTCCACTCTGTACGCGAGTATAATAATAACTCATTTGCGGTCCGTCAATTTTTCCGCGAGACAATGGCCAGTGGTAGCCGCCGGCGCACAGTAGCTATGGCTATCTCTATACAATATAAGTACAACTACCACACACATACACACACGGGCCGGCTTTCCGTTAAGCGTAACGGTTCCGATGGGTCGAGCACGCTTAGCGTTTAGCATTATATGCCATACGACGTCGCGCGGGCAGCAGCGCTTTAACTGCGCTCATCCGGCCCCCCCGAGCTTTAGCTTTGAGTGTATATTATCGGCATTGTCAGCTCGGCTCGGTCTATAGGTGTTCCCTATATACCTACACGACGCGCACGCGTGACAGAAATCCCCGATCGAGCATATCCGGTAGCTGCTGCTCTCTCGCGGCTCCTTTTAGTCATATATACGCGCGCGCACGCAAAAGGCAAGCCCGCGACGACGACGTTGTTGTTGCGCGACGTATACGGGTTTCGGAGAAAGATATACATCTAGTTGAGCCGCGATAAATAATTGCATGTGGGGGTGGTCGTTGCGGGAGATGTTGCTGGTGGAGGAGGAGAATTGCGAGGATAACGATGATGATGCTGCTGCTACACGGAGGTGCATTTGCAACGTTGCGCTCTGCTTACAGGAAGGAGAAGAGCCACGTGCCGGACCTCAGGGTGCAGCTCGACGTGTTCGACGACCAAAGGGACACGGACGAGGAGCTGTCGAATCAGGGCCCACCCGGCATCGATCTATCGTCCCACGTTGAGGTCTTCTATGCCATTCTCGGACAGGTCGGTTATTTACACGTACACACCTTGATTACTTTATTTGGTGGGGGAAAAAGATGTTTAGTGCGGCTGTATTTTAATGTTTTAAATTTATTGACGATGAAGCAGAGTTTTTTAATGAGTATATTAAAACTGAACGGATACTTAAATTTTTTTATTTTGTTATGTTGTGGAAGGTTGCTGGCGAATACCTATTTTTGGATGCCAAATGTACCGTGGTCTGTTGATAATTTAGTGTTTACAAAAAGTTTCTCGGAAAAAGGATTCTTCCTTTGATTGATTCACTCTGCGATGAATTCGTAAACAAGTTTTTAATTTGCAATCAATTTCAGTAATCCGAGAATTTTCAATTATGTATATCGAAGTTATAATGTATGCAACAGTTTTTTAACGCGTCACTGCGCCATACTTGGCGCGCCATTTTGATTTTTTAATTTCCAAGTTCGAATTTGTATTCAATACTCAAGGGACCAAAATACGTCAATACCTCATTGAGCATACAAACTATAAATATACTCTTCACCGAAATACCAACTCAATATACATTTATTTATGTTTGCCGTATATAACAATCCCACACGTCGTGCCGTATTTCCTTTTGAACCCAATTCAAAAAGTGCGGAAAGTGCTAATGCGAAAAAACAGTTTTAATTGGGATCGCATAGCAGAGCCATGAGTCACCCTAATTACATTCCTAATTGCGAGAGAGCAAACATAAATTTTCTGAGAATTCCTAGTTCGCTCGTCCGGCATCCTTTAAAGCTCAAGACAGTTATCAAAATTACACTCCTCGCGCAATCGCGTACATCCGCAGGTCGCAGACACGCCGCAGGAAATTCCGTTCCTGAGCATACTACAGCACTTGTTGCGACTCGATCCGAAGGAGCCGGCAAGCGATCTTGCCTGGGACACCGCCGAGACGTTGGTCCATCGAGCCACTCTACTTGAGAGCAGGGAAGATGCTACCAAACTCCTGAGGTCGCCGAGCTTACAAGTGAGTTTGTTTTATTAAACATATTATTAAAAGATCTTTCGTTTGGTAAACTTTTTTGAGGTATACTTTTATTGAATGAAAGGAGAAGTAAAAAAATTTAATCGTCACATTTGTGTAGACAAACGTAGATAAACTAATTTTAACTCCGTTCTGTTGTCTCGCACATAAGAAGAGTTCAAAGGATTTAGGTAGCGGTTTCCGAGTCTATCGCCCGTGACTTCATAAAACTAAACGCGTTGCGGAAATGATATCATAACTTAATTGAAACTCACTACGAATAACGATTGCAGACTCAATTGAGCGTTAAAAAATGCCTAGTAAAATGTATTTTATAATTTATTAACCGTTGGTTGTTATAATAAAAGATAATATTCTCCTAAATTAATAAGACAGCAATATTATTGAATAATGGTATTTTATTACAAAAGATTGTAACTTACAGGCGAGTTGGAACGATCAAATTTGATATTTTTCTAATAATTGCTGTGAAAGTAGGTTAAAAGTGTTTATTTATAAATAAATTTCTTTATATTTAAATGCTATGGTTTTTTGACTATAAAGATTACATACTTTACATTAATTAATATAATAAATTTATCTTTTCATTAAACATGCACTCAATGTTTGCATTAAAATGTTACATAGCATTCGGAACTAGATGACATCATTATTTTAATACACTATTAAATTTCTTACTTGTAATATGTATACCCTAATCATCATTATTAAGTAATATAATCAAACTAAAGCCTACTACACAAAAACCATAGAAAATGATGAAACTTTGCGATTTATTATCTCTATAATTTCGAATCAATAATGTACTCCAAAATCTCACTTACTTATATCTATCAACACTTTATCTTATCAAATTATGTAATCAATGATCATCTTATAAAAGCCACCAAATATATAATCCGTCACCTTTTCGTAGACGAACCTATGCTGTCACTGCCGAGGCACCGACCAGACCTGCGGCGGCGGCCGCAAGTCCTCGGTGCCGACCACCACAGCCGGCGGCACCGGCTCCTCGTCCCCGGGCGCCACCACAACCACCAGCACAACCACCACCAGCAATCCGGCGCCGGCACCGCCGCCGCCACCGCCCGTCCTCATCCTGCCGCCCCCACCCCCGCCGCCCTTCCTGGGCGCGGGGCCACCACCCCCACCTCCGGCGTTCATGGACCCGCCGCCCCTGCCGCCACCGCTGCAGCCGCCCAACGGCCCTGGCGGTATCAGTCGAGTGCCCACGCCCGAACCCCCCAACAACAAAAATGCAAAACTCCTGCCACAGCAGGAGATACCGACCCCCAAGGCCAAGATGAAGACCATCAACTGGAACAAGATTCCAAATCACAAGGTAAAGTGTTGTAGAGTGATGGAGTGGTATGTCTGAATGAGAAAGGGAAATTTTAATAGTTAAAATGTATGATAAGAACGTAGACACTTAAAATTTATGTAGATATTTTAATGGGTATCCTTTTATAACTTTTCGAGTAAAATGTTGAATGTTAAGGATGCAAAAAATGCTTCAATGAAATATTAGGCACGCTTCAGGGGTTCTAAAACTAAATGATATAAAACTTTTTTTTGTTTATATCAAATAACAATAAACATTTCCATTCTAAATTCGCTCTATTCATAGATGAAGAAAGAAAATCGATTATACGAGAGGTTCGGTACATACGAAACAATTCGGCACGAGACATTTTATAGAGTCGTATAATACATTGAGTTGGCAGTAGTTGACGCAAATGACAGTAGTTTAGTTAGTCGGGTAAAAATCAATTCTATGGAAAAATATCCGAAACAGGTTTGAAATCAGCGGCACGTGCATTCTTACCGATCGGAAAAAAAATATTTATGCACATGACGAAAGATTTTATATATATATATATACATGTCTTGAAATTTACATTGAAACTAGGGTCACGGTTGTAAAACGTTTTTTCTTCACAAATGTATGCATTTTGCTTGCTGAATTTTATCATGATGCAAAGTAAGCTATCCGACGAAAAAATCTTTTAAACAAGTACGACTTTTAGATTATATATGGTCACAGCAATAGTAAATATTCCACTCAAAAGATTATTTCTGCTATGTATTTATGCAATTATATTCATTCAAGTTCGAACTTTCTTTGTGCTAACCTATAGCCAAGCAATAACAACAAGAGTGTCTGGATCGCTGCGCTAAGACAAGACATTTGAATTTGATGAATTTGGTTCTAGGTCATTGGCAAAAAGAACATTTGGTCTTTGGTTGCCAACGAACATCAGAATTCGCCGATGGCCGACTTGGACTGGGCCGAGATGGAGGGGCTTTTTTGTCAACAGGTGCCACCGATGATACCAGCCAATACCGTGTGTTCCAACAATTCCGGCAACGGGGCGGATGCTGATAGACGGCGTCGTGAACCTACGGAAGTATGTGTTTTCTAATATATTTTTTTCAATTTCTTTAAAAAAAAAACTTCAATTCATAGAAAATTAAAATTTTGACAAACAATAGAAGCACTTCCTTTTTAATTAATTAAATTTCATTTGTTTATAACATTATTTGATGAATAACCACTTTCGTTGTTGTTTGTTTCAGATTGCATTACTAGACGGCAAGAGAAGCTTAAACGTTAATATATTTTTAAAGCAGTTTAGAAGGTAAGGAACTCAACCGCTCTTTCACTCTCTCTCTCTTTCTCCTATACTTCTCTTTGCACTTTTGAAATTGTTGCGTCACCGACATATAAGTGAAAATAATGGCGCGCGTGCACACATTCTACCCGTGTACACATACTTACTGCAGGCTCTTGCGTGTCTCGCCCCATGTCTGCACGCGCGCGCTTACAGTAGAGTCGCATATATGTATATAAATAACTAGCGCGCGAGAGCGCACGATATAAAAAGATTCGAGATTCTTATTCCCTTCGCGCGTTTGTGTGTCTCTATGTGTGTGCAGTTCGAACGAGGACATAATTCAACTAATCAAAGACGGTGGGCACGACGACATCGGCGCTGAGAAGCTGAGGGGCCTGCTGAAAATCTTGCCGGAGGTCGACGAACTCGAGATGCTCAAAAGCTTCGACGGCGATAAGTCGAAGCTCGGAAACGCTGAGAAATTCTTCTTGCAGCTTATTCAAGTACCAAAGTGAGTATATATACGTATAGAATTTTGATCGACGTCCCGTACTTACACTTTTTTATGAGTATGCGGAGGGTGAGCGCATAACCGTCTGGACGCGCTCTGGAGCGTTTAAAAATAGCGGCTTTTCAGCCTTTTTTAGAGCACAAATATTTTAGCGGAAGTAAAATATATTGCGCCGCTGGCTGGCAGGCAGTGTGTAACGCAGCGATACGGATAGAGTTTCGTGTTTACACGAGGCGACATGTTTAACTTTTTTCGAGAACATATTTTTAAGCTAACGCGCGCAGAAGTCGCGCGCGTTTCGATATATATAATTTTAGCTTTATTTTAATGCACTTCTGCGCCAGCTGGTAGTGTTATGAGTTATTATTCTTCTTACACTCATCCATTTATTATAGCAATATTTAAGTTATTATTAATAGTCTTTAAAATTTTCGTGAATATTGAATAATTTTTCGTCAAGACCCTATATACTATTATCAAACGTTATTAATTGTTTGAAATTCTTTCTGCAGTTACAAGTTACGAATCGAATGCATGCTGCTGAAGGAGGAATTCGCGGCAAACATGAGTTACCTTGAACCAAGTATAAATTCTATGATCCTCGCTGGCGAGGATCTTATGACAAACAAGTCGTTACAAGAGGTGCTTTATATGGTATTAGTAGCCGGAAACTTTTTAAATTCGGTAAGTTTCAAATCTACCAAAATGTCGTGACTATCTATATTGGACAAGTATTAATGATCAATTGTTTGAATTTCAGGGCGGTTATGCGGGGAATGCCGCTGGAGTTAAGTTATCGTCTTTACAAAAATTAACGGAGATTCGCGCGAATAAACCAGGAATGAATCTCATACATTACGTAGCAATGGTAAATATAAAAAAAAACGTCGAACAATGCATTACACATTAATCATTCTTTAACTTACTCATTTTCCTTTGGCAGCAAGCGGAGCGGAAAAGGAAGGATCTGTTAAACTTCGGTCGAGGGATGAGTGCTCTCGACTCTGCAACAAAGTAAGTCCACTCAAACCCACTCAACCAGTCTAAAAAAATCCTATCCAGAATTAAATTACTAATCATTCATTTCCACTTCCAGAACGACGATCGAGCAGTTGACGAACGAGTTCAACGCGCTCGACACGCGGATAAAGAAGATCAAGAGCCAGATACAACTGCCGACGACGGAGTCGGACATCCAAGATCAGATGGCGCAGTTCCTGCAGCTGGCCGAGCAGGAGATGGCTCAGCTTAGACGCGACATGGACGAGCTGGACAACGTGCGCCGCACCTTAGCCGAGTTCTTCTGTGAAGATACGAACGCCTTCAAGATCGAGGAGTGCTTCAAGATTTTCCATCAGTTCTGCCAGAAGTTTAACCAGGCGGTGGCGGAGAATGAGAGGCGGCGCATACAGGAGGAACAGGTGCTCGCCAGGCGCAAACAGCGCGAGGAACAGCTGCAGGCCAAGAAGCGTCTATGTGAGTGTATAAATAGGGTTTTAGCTGTGTGGAGAAATATTGACAGATGTCTGTTTAGAAATCTTACATCGCGTTGTGCATATATTATAGTTGACTAGGTTTTTTTAACGATTCTAAATTTAAACTCAAGTGTTTATTAAAAATCTTCATATTTATATTAAATAATTGCATACGTCATTGAAAAGGTTGTTACGAAGGTCAGGTGAACGTGTATGCTCTTATTATAATGATAATCTTTATGAATTATTTTACAGTGAGTAATCAAACATCGGCCGAGACACCGAACTCCGAGTCGGATTGCTACATGATGGAATTCAGCTCACTGGAGAATGGCATGCCACAAAAGTCTTATAGTCGCGATGCCAAGGTTAGCCTCATCACGGCGCTTCATTAATATTAATGTATTCAATATATCGTGCGAGCGCTCGCCTGCAATTAATGCATTAAATGTGTTATTACAGATAAAAAGACTGCAGAACGGCATGGGTACGTCTGATGAGGACGTTTCGACCACTGGATCGCCTAGTATTCGTCGACGTTTGGGCTCTTGCTCGGGTGGTCCCGATCAGCTCTCTACCAAAGAAGATACTTATTCGCCAGGTAATCATTTAGCTTTTCCAATTTAACTTTAATAATCGTTGACAGTATGGACTTTACTTTATTTTAATTCTACAGATATAACGCCAAATGGAACCTTACGTCGAAGAAGAAGTCGCATCCCGTGCGAAGATGATGAGGGAAACCTAATGGACTTTCTACGCACGACTGGCCAGGATAGTGCGCGAGAGAGAAAGTCGTGGGGTAGCTTAGGTACTTTATACATTACATTTCTTAAATATCATATTTATTTTTTTAGTGCAAGGAATAATCTAACGATTAATTGATTAATCTAGATCGCTCGTGGGCTAAGAGGGCGCGGGGTCAGCCCAGACGAGGCGATTTGCTGAACGCTGATTTCTCGGGAGATCGAGAAAGGCCGAGCTCGCCGTCACCGCTCGTCGAGAGCAAGCCGTTCCTCCAAGAGGAAGAAACCAAACCAACGGGGTAAGACCATTAAACAACTATACAATATTGTTAATTGTTAACGATAAAAATTCTGTATTAAAGTGTCGTTTGTAATGATGTAAACAGGAAAGCTTGGAGGCAAAAGATCGAGGCTTGGCTCACGGAAAACGAAAAAGAGGAGCGGGCGAGCGAGGATTTACAGCGTAAAGCGAGGCAGCGACAGGCCAACCGCAGGTCCTTCGAAGACTCGGGTACGCAAACAGAACATAATTTCATTGATACACTTTTTACGTAAAAATATTGTTTCTACTATTAGTATCTTGTAATTTAATTTGCAGAAAATGAAGGCAAAAATTCGCTGCCGAGCACAGTTACCGAGGAGAATTCGTCGAGTGGCGACAAATACCAAAAATACGACTGGCGTCCGTCCGTTGAGAAAACCGACGTTATGCGTACCATGGAAGCCATCGAAGGTAAATCATTTTTTACAAACTTTTTTGAAAACAAAAAAACAAAAGTTTTACTAACTCATTAATGGTTGTTCCTCTAATTTCATCAGAAGCTCAACCCGCATTGTCACAAAAGGACAAATCTCCTTGGCGAAAGTCCAGCCTGAACGTACAGAGCAGTGTCGAGGATAACGATTCCCGATATTCCCGCAGACTTCGGTCTCGACTGAATCCTGACCTCGGATCGAGCACCCTACAAGTACGAAGTCATTCTATTAACTATATATTATTATATTTATTAACTATCAATTAACAATGCAGAAATTGCATTTGCTCCAAACACTTTATAATAGCTCTAACTAAGCACTTCTTTTAAAGCTAGAATATTCGTACACCACTAAACAAGAATTAAATTGTATTCTAGGCGATCCGAGAAGAAGAACGTAAGAAGAACAAGGCGTCGGAGCCCGCGGAAAGTGGCCTCGACGAGTTGACGATCTATCTGCGTACACCGACGGCAACGGCAACGACGCCGACGTCGTCATCGTCAGCACCAGCCTCACGGCGATTGTCTCAGTTGAGCAAGAGCAGCAACAAAGACTCGGAATCGGTCAGCGACAAGATCGACATCGACTCGGACAACATCGAGACGCCACCAGCCACGAGGCGCCTATTCAATCCGCCCAAGGATGTAAAAGTAGCTGAAAAGGAGCCCGTCAAGAGAACGACCAACGTAACGATGCCTGCGATTGATATCAGTAATACCTACACGGATCTCGGAAGTGGTAATTACGCCTACTTTTTATCATCATCTAGTTTTTAAGAAAAAATTGTATCGTGCCATATTTGGCATGAAACTACTTATGGATATCTTCATCCATTTAAGCATATAATTTACTTTTGTTTCTTAATTTATCGTAAATTCTATAGAGGATTATACGAAAATAAGAAAAAAATATGTACTAACAATTTTGATAATGACAAGATCAAGAAAAGAAAAATTACTAACGGTATTCTGTTTTTTTCCAGGCAACTTCGACAGATTCTCAGCGGCCCGACGTACCCGCCGCTACAAGAAGGGCCAGGACCCGTCCCTCGACAAGGACAGTCTAAAGCTCGACCTCACCGCTACGGACACCAGCCACGACGGCACTCCATCTGCCAACCATACTAACAACACACCCTCGCCAACCATCACAATTGCTCCGCCCACGTCAACGACTTCTCCTCGTCGACCGAGCACGCTGTCCCTATCCGACGACAAGGATGGGGACACGATGCTGCGTATCTGGCAGGACAAGCTGAAACGCCGGGACACTGAACAGCACGACATCAACACGGCCCTAGCCGAGATTGCAAAATCCGGCGAAGATCTTCAGCACCTCTGCTCTCGTAATGTCACCACCACGACGACGACAGGCTCGACGACGAATGCCAACAGGAGCTCGAGGTTACCGGTCACGCAGCCGGCCCCAGTGGTCGCGGTGACGAACACGGTGTTGAGTCCTGTGATGCAAGAGTCCAGGCCTAGGGACTCGCAGTGTGTATTACCGGAGAGAGCGACGCCGAGCAGAGAAAGGAGGAGGAGTATGATCGATCCGAGCATGGTCAAGGAATCGCTGAGACTAATGAACGAGCCTGAGTTGATCACCAGCCCGACGAATGAGAATCTTCCGCCTAATAGTATTCTGGCGCTTAGCGATAAGACCGACGGTAATGATCAATATCTTAGTTTTCTCTTACCTTTTTTTTATAAATAATATAGATATTTTAACGCTTTTGATCTCTTACAACCCAGGAATGGACACATCGAGAAGCCCGAAACCGCAGGACACGAAAAAGACCTTCGACTTCTCCACGACGACGCATTCAAATCAGTCGCCCTCGTCGAAACATACCTCGGTCTTCGGCAATAAACCATCAAGCCGCTACATCCCGGACCTCACGCTCTCCACGAGTAAACAGCAGCAGGCGCGTGAGCAGGAGCTAAACGATGAAGGCTTCGAGGAATCCCAGAGCTTGGTATCGGAAACACTGAGCCAGGAGGCCTCGTCCGGTAATTACGAGACGGACACTCACGATTCGTCTACGCGCTGCTCGCCGGCCGAGCTCACGCGTACCACCAACAGTCACGTGCCCAAGTCTAGCTCGCCAATCGGTAGCAGCGTCACGAAGACGGCGCTGCAGAGGAGGGACAGTCCCAGACTTACTGCCCAAGATAAGAATCTGAGCAGACTCAAGAGCTTCGAGAGGAGGGACAGCAGGGATAGCATATCGAGCAGAGGGTCCGGCAAGTCGCAGGAGGCGTCGAGCTTCCTGCCCAAGAGGACGAGCAGCCTGAAGAGAGAACCGCCGACGCGGTGAGTGCTTCCATCTCATAAGGAGTAGATCAATTCGATAAACTGCACATACTTATGTCGATCGTGTATATAATTAACCATTTTTCGTAATTGCTATGTAAATCAAGCCTATTTCTTTGCCTGCAAGGCCGAAATAAATATTTATTATTATTACTTAACAATTACATCAAACGCGTTTACTTTTTTTTTTTAATTCTACAAACCAACCAAACTATTATAACCCCCTCCTTACACATTACAGCAAAAAATCATATTCACGCATGTCTCCTTCCACTTGCAGCAAGAGCCTCGAGAGCGCGAAACGTACGATAGCAGGTGTGAGCGGACCGCGCAACGAGGTCGAGCGCTCGGGTTCGCGCAGCAGTCTGCGCAGCTCGCGCAGTTCCCTCAACAGCGCCACGTCCGTGAACACAGTGCGAAACCTCGGACCGGCGGGTAATCATGCGCAGCTCGGCAGGTACACATCGGCAATACGCGCTCTGACGAGCGATTTGCGCAAAGGGTCGACGGGATCGACGGGATCGGCAGTGAGTGGCGGGGACGACAAGAGGCGCGGGTCCACGCCCAGATCGTCCATCACCAAGATACCGGCCAGCAGGAGTAGCAGCAGCGGGAGCAGCGTCGGTGCGAGGACTCTACGTAAAGCTATGGGGGTGAGTACATTCATTCATGACATATGTACTTGTCAATTTTTGTTAGTGATGTTTAGAAAGATTCTTGGACTAAATTGAAAAGCTCTAAGTATTAAAAATATTTAAGTCAATAATTGGTAAAAGAAAGTTGATTACCTTCGAGCTACTTACCTGTCTGACTATGTTTCATTTTATCTCTACTTTCTTTAACATACTGAGATTCATAATATATATGAACCAAAAAATCCTTATAAGAGAAGAATATTATTTCTTATATCCACTGTTGATTAGACGAGTATACACGATTGTAAACACTTAGGCGTACTTATAGTCTCTGATTATCTAAACTTGAAATGATCGTCAAATCTACCTGACGAAACGTTGTTTCATAAATGATCCCCAAACATTGCTAATATAAGAGATTAAAATTTTCATAAAAAAAATCTTCAGCTATTAATTTATTATTTCATTTTTTATTAAAAACCTAAAATGATGCAGATATACTTTATTTTAAAAAGCAACCTTTTCCCAACTTTCCAGGCAACATCGAACACGTCGCAATCCAGCACGGGCAGTCTGCGCCGCGCGCCGGTTCTTACCTCGAGCCCTCGGAGCAGCGCAGCCAGCAGTGGCATCGGCCAGCAACATGTCCGTGACAAGTCCAGCAGCAGCAGTCTGGCCAACAAGCCGAGCGGTGGCGGCGGCTTGAGCAGCAGAATAGGCCAGCCGCGTAGCGGCACGGTGGCCTCACGCAGCCAGAGCTTTATGCGGCCGACCGCCGCCAGCGTGAACAAGGGCTCGATACCCAACCTGCCCAAGAGCATGAAGACTCTCGTCAAGTAAACACAAGCCACTGCAATTGTCTGACTATGATAATCAAAAGCTGCGCGAGAGCAGCGCACCGCGCGAACGTTGTTTTTTTTTTTTTATGAATTGTTGTTGAACGGCCCGCACGAGAGTCGACGTATATAGATGGTACGTGTATGCAGGTGGTGAAATTGATGGTTGTATAAGGTTGAGTGATTGCGTGTATAGGTGAGTGGAAAGGAGGGTATAGAGGAGGAGATTATTATAAACTGAAAGCCAAAAGAGCTTTGAAATTTCCATTAGATTTATTATTTATATGAAGAAATTATAGTTGTGTTATTAACTCGGTAGTCTATTAGAATTAACCGCTTTTGTTTCTCTCAGTTTACAATAATTTGGCCAACTGCATATCTAATTGTCTCATCGACGATTGTAATGGAGTTCCGAATTTTTCCACTTTTCCATCATATACGCGCACACTATACGTGAATCCTAACATATTACAACGATATCTCGTTTCGCAACTCACCAGACACACAGATGATTATTATTATATACACATACTCTCGTGCCATTGTCACAGGGCCTTAATCGAGGAGCGATATAAGCAAAGTATAATGCAATATTCCGCGCGAATGGAGGGAAAGATCGTACACGACTGAACATACGCTCTGTTTTATTCTTTTTCTTATTATTTTTTAAACGAAAGAAGAGATATAAAGTTGATTTTTATTCGATTCCCTGCTGTTTTTAATTTTTATTTATTCGACGATTCACAAATATATACGCGACGTAAGTATGATTGTTTTTAATTCAACGCGAAGAGAAAGAGCGAGCACGCGCGCGAGGAAGGATGCGAGGGCGGCGCTGTCCTCTTTGTTTTATTTTTTGCACGCCGCCGCTCAACCTCGAATTTATTATCCTTCCGACCGCTCCATTAGAGACAGAGAAAAAAAATAGTATTTCGTAACACCTGTAACATACGATGCGACTAACATTTAAGTACTATATGTGCATATAATATATTATTATGATTGTATGATTGAAAATAAACATTAATAAAGTTGAATTGTGTTCAGCGTCTCTCATTTTTTTTTCTATTTTTTACCTCTATATTCTTTTTACTTATTGTATATTAAAAATAAACGAACTTATAACAGCTCCTATAAGCCTACAATATACCAGCTTATATAAGCTCCTTATTAAGTATTTTTAGATAATCAAATTATAAATAAAATTAATTTTTATGTTTCCGTTACACAAAAATCAGTCATAATTGGAACACGAGATTATAGTCGCAATTAAGAAATGGCATATCAAAAACCCGATAAGCCCATTTTCTATGAGGTCAATAATCGACTATCCAATTAACCGATTCTCGTGCTTGTTAAAAAAAATGAACATATCAGTTTTGATAGGCCATGTCACAGTTACTTAACTAATTGTGTTATGCACGTACCGTAAATGAACTATTTATCTTGACTAAACGCTATAACAAAATAAAACACAGTACAAGAATTTCTTTTTTTTTTTTTTTTTATTAAAACAGCTTTATTTAATATCTATAAAATAGAACATTAACATAACAAATTGCCGTTTCTGCTCTTACGCGTAGCATTTCTACTGGAAAAATAATAATAATAATAAGACTGGGCTACACCGATTAAATAAATATATCAGACGTCGACACGGACTTAACATTATTAGCGATACTTAAACGAGATATACACTTAACGCGATCCTTAGACACGAATACTGCTGAAAAACGCGATATTTTTCATTAGTACCAAAAAATATGCACTATACATTATATACCTGTCAGATTTAATAAAGATGGTGAAAAGAAAACAATGTTCAACAACAATAGGGTAGACCAGTGTAGACCTATACATACTATATATACGACGGTTACCGTTACACGAAGAAAAAAATACGTTCCATACATTTATATCTTATAACTGTTCCACTATTGACTCTATAAATAATAATTTACAATTTGTTTTGCCGTTATTTACACGCTATTCTGTATCGTTATCGGTATATTATATATCGCAGAGTGCACCAACGCGAGTGCAGATGCATCATGATCGAATGTGTAATATAATGGGATGACTTGGACGAATAATGAGGCGCACTCTCGGTCGCGCGTGCTTTGTGTATAATTTGTACGTGTCGGAAGTGCCCATCGGTCGAATTCAGCGATTATAAATAAATTTAAACGCAAGCTACACAACAAACATAGGTACCACTAATATTTCTGATCGCGCGCAATCGTTTATAAAATTACACTGAGAAATTTATCTCTACATTATACGAGTGATAGATTATTATGCACTGCTACAATTACAAAAATAGCTAAAGAAATATCTGCGATTCGTATAAAAAGTTCAACACTGTTACTCCAATATGTAACGAAATAGAAGTATAAAAATTATAAAAAGACTGAACTTGTAAATGCACCGGATAAAACTAATAATTTCCATTTCAAATCCGCAACCAGCGATTGGAGAAACCCACAGTTACATAATTCAATAGCAATTCAATATTAATACTATAAACACCGAAATCCATTTCTCAGTGTCATTTCCATATATTTGTACAATTTAGATCTCTTCAAAAACAATTTTTCGTTAAGTGATTAAATGATTAAACGATACCGATAAAAAAAAACACAAAAAAGAAATTGAGCTACGACTAAAATATCGATTGTAATTACGTAACTATGTAATATATATACTATCTGCATCCGTGTGCATCGTAAACAAAAAGGGACAGAAAATGTTATCATCGCTGCAGATATACTCGCGCGTTCGAACGATTTAAATAGCAACAATAAACGACGCTAATCCGACGAGAATAAATTAAATGTACGCGCGCATGTGTGTGTGTGTATACACGAGGACGAACTTATATACGAGTTGCCCTCTTCGGGCGAGTTAAAAGTGAGAATTTCTAGCTAAAATGACGCTTTATAAAGGTATAATAATAATATCCGCGCGAATATAACAATACTTGTACGGAAAGACGCGAGAGACATAGGGGGTGTGTGCAGAGTATGATGGGAATTCGCAGCAATTCGTCGCTATGGAATTCTCTCCTCCTCTCTCTCTCGTCCTCTCGCATTATATTGTCTTTCTCTCTCGTTGCTCCGTGAAGCTTGGTCCCTTGTCTCTCTCTCTTTCTCTCTTTATCGCTGTTGGCTGTGGCGGTGGCGGCGTATCGGTTCATGACGATTAACCTCGTGGAACGTTGTGGTCGCCGCTGTACGAGCTGGCTCCCTTCCTCTCTCGCTGTTGCTCTCATCACCTCGCGTCGACGCGGTCGCGGAAGGAGAGCGTGACCGGACCCTTCGGCGCCATTATATACTCGAACTGCAGCCCGAGCTCTGTGTCCGCGACTATCTCGAAATCTCGAACGATCTGTAAGAGAAAATTCAATGAGCTAGCTGCTTGGGATTCTTATAGTTCAGTGACGTAACGGATCCTTAAAATGCATATATAACGATATAGCCGCGCGCTTTTCTAGAAATAATTGAAGCCATGTAGGTAGGAGCTCGATATAGAATCATATTTTAATCGTATATATACTTATTGATAATTTTTAAACATTGTACTTAATCATCAAAAACTGCAAATAATTTGATAAATTCGGAAAAGTTAAAAAAAAATGAATCAACAAAAAGTACCTAATATATTTGATGCAGAAACGGCAAGTTCGACTTTTTTATACTTCATTAGCATATAATACTTAATTGGAATGAAACAATGTTTTATATGGCTTCAATTATTTCCCTTACATAATATGAAATCTTACGAATAAAAATCATAAAAAATTTTCTTCCAAATTACCAACAATGTTCACAAAACTTACCTTTGCGATCATGAGCTGAAGGGCTTGTTCAACAAACCGTTTGCCGGGGCAGATTCGCCTACCAAATCCAAAAGGCGCAAGCAGAAGCGGCGAGTGCGGCTGGTACTTTTGCGGCTCGAGCCACCTCTCCGGTATGCATTGTGCAGCATTAACGAAGTTCTGATCCTCCAGGCCGGCTATCCAGGTGTGCAGAAGCACCACTGTCTGCAATAACGTAAATAAGGTTTTATTAGGTATACGTGATTGTTTTGTAAAAGATTATTGGTTGAGTATGGTAGCGAATGTTAAGCTTACCCCTTGTGGAAGGTAGTAGCTGCTGAGCTCAGCCGGCTCGTCGAGTACGCGGGCGATGCACGGCGCTGTGGGTAGTAACCTGGAAAGAGATGATAATGCTATGTGAGTAAAGGTAATAAATTATATAAGTATAAAGAAAAAGTATTTTTTATGAATTTCAATCATTAAAGTAATTAATTACTAATTAGAAAAGGAGTTTTTTCTAATCAACGTAATTATTTCTCTATACGGGACCTTTAAATTGATTAAAATGCAGGTCCACAAAGGGAGGTGCTTCATTAACGTTATAATTCGAAAAGTGAAATAAGATTAAAAAGAAAAATAATCTAGGTATACAATATAAATTACAAAAATCACGCATTGCGTCGATGCAAAAAAAATAGCCGAATCGATTACGAACTCTGAACCCGTCAAAAAAAGCCTTCCAAAACTAATCACAATATAATAACATCATGACTATATATATACTTCGACAAAACGTTACATCGACCGACGAGTCAAGAACCGCGCTCTCTCGCTGACCGCTGCCGATTTAAATTCGCTCGATCCCTGGTACCCGCAGTCATCGGATTTGCAAAGCCAATGAATACAAGATTACGTCACGGGCGCGACGGCTGAACTAGGTATACACACATTCACATATATATATATACATGCGCGAAATCCGAGGAGATGAATGGAGCTGCCAGAGAGTCAACCGGCCGGCATAAGAGGCAGCAGCAGAAGTCGTCGAACTTTTAAGGAAGCGCGTGTACGAGGGAGAGAAGAAGCAACAGCAACACAACTGGCCGCATGTGTGCATGCGTGTGTGACAAGCCGTAAAACCGGAAGATGGCAGCCTCGACGCTTTTTTTCGCAAGCCAGAGCGCGCACCCAAAGTCGCCGTTTTTTTTCTCAGGGGCGCGGCGTTTTGCTCCTTTTTTCGCCCGGCTCTTTTTAGCCCGCTTTATGCGCGAGGATATGGCGATACGACCGCTGAATTTTTAAGCTTGGGATCAGCGAACTCGCGGGTGTTTGGATGAACTTGGGCGCGCGTCTCTCTTTCTTTCTCCCGCTCTTTCGTATTTAAATATTTCTTTGCGATACGAGCCGAAATGCTCGCGCGGTCTTTGGTTATTTTTAGCACTGTAGGTTATTTAGATATATGGAAGTATAATAGTATTAATATTTATACTTTAGAGGGTATATATAGGTAAATAAGAATAAATAAAAACCAAAACTCTTAGACGTAATTTTACCTGAATACCTCATTGATGAAAGCTCGGATGTACCGGGCGTTCTTCAGGTCATCCATTGTGATGTCACAGCGAGGGGGTACCAGGGAATCAGCCTCCTGCTGCAACCGCCTACGCACTTCTGGGTTCCTGCCGATCGTGTGAAGGAGGAAGACCAGCGTGTTACCTACCTGTAATAATAAAAATTTTTACCGTATTTATTTTAATAACAATCCTTATTACTTGCTAAGAATCGAAATGTCACCGTACCGTGTGAATTCCCGCCGCGATGAAATCCACGATGGCTGCTTTCTTATCCTTCATTTCGAGATCATTAGCTTTTAAAATTGACTGGAATACCGCCTCGATGTCCTCGTCATTCGCGCTTCTTCGGTTCTCGTCGATTGTTTCTTCAATTAAGTCTGAGATTATGCTGCGAAATTCAATTTTAAAACGTGTTATAATAAAAAATCAGGGATTATGGTAGCGATTTATTGAGCGAAATCGCACTCACTCGTAGATAATCTCCTCGCTGGCTGTTAAATTCTTATAGGCCTGGGTGGGAAACAGCTTCCAGGTGGGGAAACCGTAGAAGGCGTCTCTGGATGCCAAAAAGTGCGCTCTGACCGCTTCCGCCAGTCTGGTGGTTATCGTGCTTTCGGATGTAGGGCTTAGGAAGCCCAAGTGTTTACCTAGCATCAGCATACACGTGCCTATTCGATAAAGTAGTAAATGTTAACTTTGAATTCTCATCGGTTTTCACGTCGATTGCAAGTAAAACACAGCGTGTGCGACGGTTGGTAATTATTTATTGACGTACGATGACAATGTTTATATTCAGTCAAGTGACTTTTTATCTATACTTCTATTTTTTTTATTGAAATAACAGCGATAAAATCTCAATTCTTGAGAATATTTATTTATATTTGTGAAATAATATCTCGTTAACAAATGATAATTCTTTTTAAAACAAACAATAAACGTCAAAGCTGTGTTGAAATAAAATGTTTTTCCCTTTTTATTTTCATTGCACGAAATATACGTTGCAATCGTAATAAATTTACACGTGCGTACTTATAACAAAAATCCGTCAACAAAATTTAATTAAAATTTTTTCTCATTCACCGATTACGAGTTGATAATAATAAGGTTTATTATGCACACTTATTCAGTGGTTAGCCATCACAGCTAAATAAAACTTTCATAAAAAAAATATTCAAATACGATAGCGAACTATCTATATATTGCGATTACGGCATAAGGGCGCGCGCAGAAAGCCAGACAACAAACTTACTCTCGAGGCCCATTCTGTAGGCGACCTCTTCGAATCCTGAGACGGCGTATCCGGCCTCGGCGTTCCGTTTGCTCCGTATCAGATCGACGAAGTTGTCGGTCACGCCGTTGAGCGCGGGAAAGAAACCTAGGATGGTTTTAGCCCCCATTAGTTCCGGCGTCAGGAGAGACCGCAATTGCTGCCACATTGCGCCCTGCCTAGTTTGCGTTTTCAGAGTAATTGCAACATTATTAATTTTCGGGATGGTTTTTTGTTTCTTGTTATGATTGGGATTCGCTTTTTTGGAGGTAATCGTGGTATAAAAAAACTTTTAGAAAAGGTGTAAGATTAATTTGGAGTCTGATACTTTGAGAATGTTTAAAAGGGTGGAATTTATATTTTGGAACATTTTCTAAGAATTTTTTGGATTTTTAAGGTGAATTAAGGTTTTATGAATGATTTATATATATATATATTTGTACACAAACTGACAGCAATCGCGTATAACAATTCAAGTGGTAACCATGTAATCGTATTTATTATAATTACAAAGAATGTCAGTGTATATATAAAGATAAGAGAGCTTTGTTGTGAGCTAAAAAGCATTTCCTAGATTAGCGAGGAGAGCCGCGTATAGCTCATTTGCGGTATAATGTGTAACGAATTAATTTTTAATGACTGATAGCGCGAGCTCGCGTAATTTGCGATTATAGAGACGCTTTCACGAACTTATTTACGTATATTGAAGCGTTACACATGCGCCGAAAGAATGCAGATAAGAGTCAAATCTATTTATAAACGATTGCAAAACTTATACAGTCTATAAAATTCCTTCAAACTATACTCTGCGCGCTTCCACTCAAACTATATTTTTTATTAATTTACATAATTCAAGAATTACAATTTTTGTTATATTTAATTATAGTTATTCAGTTACATTTTTATTTAACATATACTCTCTTTTTCCGAAAGAAATTCCACGATTCTACCTTCAATTATTCCCCTCATAATTGTATTCGGCGATGGATCCAATGATACAACAATAAATAAATAAATAAATTACTCACTCATTGACGAGACCGAGATTGCTGTATCGATCGCTGCGAGACTTGCGGTAATGCGATATTACATCCTGGGCGGGCCTCATCGGGTACTTGCTATTGCGCTTTAGTATCGTCTCGATGTCTTTGCGCGCGAACACCGACACTATCGGCCAGTTCCAGTATGACTCCTGTTTGCAGAGCGTCCCGTAGATCCTCCTCATATCTACTCTTAAAAAGGAATTAAAGAACGATACATCCAGCCCATCGTCGCGCTTATAAATACAGGGTGTTTGATAATTTACATTATTAAGAGGTCGATATATCATAAAGGGACACGCGAAATGTTTGATCGGGCGCGTCTGGTAGGAACCAGGCCGACCCAGATAAATAAATTGCCGTATTTGAGAAGCGAGACAGAATATTTGCGGTCGCCTGCACTTAATATATATATATACGCGCGTGTGATTTTCTTTGTGGTTTGTCTGAGTATATAAGCGCGACGGCGCGCGCGCCAGTGCAGTCAAAGTGCAGGGGCAATCAATTTTGGTCATTAATAAGACGCGGTATATTGATATTGGACCGATTCTAAATTTTCTTTGAAAGTTCTATATTTGCAATGATAATCGAACTTTCATTGTTTGTGTTTATCTACCCTAAACTAATTTTAGATCCGAGATATATCAAATCAATAGTCTGTAATTTAAGCAATAAAGTTCATATTTAATTTCATCTTTAAATAAATCTATGGCTGTCACATAAATAGAAGACAAAATATATAAAAGGACACCGCGAAGAGTGCGAGGCTCTATTTTGAAAATAAATCTATGAATCTGTTACCTCGATACGCTTCGTGCACCTGATCGATGCCATACTTGCTGAAGCAGTAGTACATCCAGGAGGTGCCGATAAGTGGCACCGCCAATGGTCCCGGTATGTCCTTCACCGTCTTCAGCTCCTCCATAATCGTCATGTTATCCGAAGCGTCTGGACAGAGATATGTACAATTGAACATCATCGCATTGGTTTATTATGACTGAACAATTGCGCTTGACCTTCAAATTTTTCATCTCATTTCATTAACTCGAGAAAGCGAGATATAATCACGAGAAGCGCGTCGCATTGATTTTTTGCTTATGTCAACTGTTAATCTTCTCTCAACGAGCTTAATATCATTTTCCACTTGAGAGCAATTTCTCTTCAAGGTAACTTTCAGCGAAACTCGTATTTTGTATTTTACAGAACATTGAATTCCAGTAAATGACTTAACAATACATTTCTTTCAATTATATACAGGACTATAAATTAGAATAAAAACTTACCGGACGTCTTCCGCGATCGTTTCTTACGCGAGAACATCCAGGGCGGTCGACAGCTGGATACCAGCAGTAGGAAGGTGACCAACCACGAGGCGATAGTCTCCAGAGCTTCAATCGCGTACCTAAGCATGGCGCTTGACGTTCTCGCCTTCTGCCTGCAACAGACACAACAAACAGCCTCATTATCATCCATCGACGGTAATCAAATCGCGCACGCGACCGCGCGCTCCTAAATCATGTTATTACCTAACTCGATTTTCGGCCGGTTCTATTTATAACTCTCAAATGCGTATAACCGAAATCGACGCTGCGAGGAAGATTCAAGGTCGCGCGCGGATAATAAAAATCGGCATAATATAACTATATATCCGCTGTGGCGGAGCGAGATATTCGCGCTTTAATTAGCCGATTAAGAGTGGTGTGTGTGTGTGCAGATACGGGATATATTTCGCGCTGCACTTGTGCCGATGACGACTGGGAGTGTCTGCGTTTACGATTTTCATCTGCAGTGGGAGAAGAGGGACTTTTTTAGCTCTATTGAAGAGTGCACAAAACGATAAGGGCGCAATCTTTATAAAAAAATATATTTATTTGTGAAACAAAGGTGATATCTTTTTATAAACAAACGATTGTTTTATTTAAACAGAGAGATGCGAAGAGCGCGGTCGGATGCTTGGGTGACGAAACTTTTGCATTGACCAACTCAGGTATATAAAATCAATTTTACGCAATGTTGTCAATGAAATTTTATTCTTTATCATTGACTAATTAATTAAACCTTTCTCTTGTTTAATTGACAAACATATTTTTTTCCGATAATTTGTTTATTCGGATTAATAATTATAATCCTTGCGAATTGTCGAAAAAATTTCTTTAGCTGCTACTCTCTAAAGTTGAATTAGTAAAAAATTCACTATATATATTAGTTAAAATAGCTCCACCGAAGAATTAGTGGATATTCACAAGTAAAATTCAACGGTGGCGCCATTTCAAGTAATATATATAGTGGATTTTTCACTAATTCGTCTTTAGAGGGCACATATATTAAAATCAATAAATCTTATGTAATATAATAAAATCATAAAATCATAAATTAGAAAGTTAATTAAAAATTGTTATCCCGTGTTACAACCTAGATCAACTATTGCAGCATACAAATCATCCCTATGCACCGTAACGTCAACATTTCGTCTTCACGCGAACACCAATTAAAATACAGCAAAATGTGTTACCATAAACTTTGAATACCAACTTCCTCCATCTTCCCTCTGAAACACACTTTACATTTAACCGGTCCCATGTAACAGCTTAAACCGAAACTATCCAAAAACAATGCAACGTCCAACAAACGAGAGTATCCATATAGTATAATACTCACGCGCTACTAAGCACGTACTATCGAGACACACGCGTGCGCATCGGGAGAGAGCTTGCGACCGGACTAGCGAGCACGCGGTCTAAGCGACTCGGCTAGAGCATCACACGCGCATGCCACTCGCCTATTAGAAAGAAAAGCTATGCGCGATAGAGGGAGAATAAGAGAGGGAGAGAGGAATAGATAGATAGAGGAGAGGGAGCAGTTGGAAAAAATTCGAGAGATGCCGCGTGTGCAGCAGCACAGCATAGTAGTGGCTCTTCTTCCGGCACGCGCCTCTCTCTCTATGCGCATTCATCCACTCTCGCGTCATTTATAAATCGCCTGCATGCGCGCATTGTTCCTTTCGCCGGCAAGATACTTTCGCCGTTGATGCGCCTTAACGAGACCTTATCTCCCTTTATATCGCACGCGAAACGCGAACAATAGGGCCCCTGTGCGAGCTGCGCTCGTCTATGCACTTTCGCGGGAGAGCTCTTTCTCTCTGTATTTTATATAGTGAATAGCCGCGAGAGGCTTTTCCTCCCCCTTATAGGAGAGCTCGTTGAGCAGGATTTTATGGCCGAGCGGCTGAATGGTGATTTTGCAATTTATTTATAATGCGCGCGCGCTTAGAAGCTGATTTCGCGCGGATAAACGCGTGCAGCGCGCGCGACGCATAGAGAAAGAGAGTCAGCCAGTGGGTTTACAGTTAGTCGTAAAAGAAGATGAGAGTGTCGGATGCGGTAATATTTTTTGACGACTGCGTCCTGTAGGTATAGTCGTATAGGAAAGTGATTGATTTGAAAGGACTTTTTTTGTAATTATATGTATATTGAAATTGGTAACAAGGTGGGTTGTGAGGAAACGATAATGTATTTTGGTTTTTATTTTGGGAAGCTTGTAGCGGTTTTACGGTTTAGACTTTATCGGTAAATTATATATAACTACGACAAAAATATATAAATATGTGATTTTAGAAAAAATATAGATTTATAATAAAGCTAGTAACGCATGCAGATGTATACAGAAGCAATAAAATCAAGCGTGATTTATCACAGTAGTGGAATTTATTGCTATTTTTGTTCGCGCATGTGCGGCACTAAACGGAAAAGCAAATCAACGATTGTATGTGCGCTATGATTTATATTCAATAAGAAACTTTCTTCAATGATCTGCACTTAATCATCGTTTCGCTATCCCCGACGAAAGTTCCTCTTTTTTTAGAGACACTGTGGTATGGGGTATAGATGAAAAACATATATTACTATGATGAGTATGGATATTTTGCCAGACATAAATAATCAATTTCACTTTGTCTTACTGTTTTTCTCTATTCCACTTCAGCCTGTATAACAATATGTATTTGTTTTATTCGCAGCTGACAGCAAAGATAATTACCTTTCAGATACGACACCCTATTTACTTTCTTTTTAAAACGAATTATCGACTGCAAAAGTCTTGTATTTTATCCGAAATATGAACCACTAAAACATTCTCTTCGAAAAAATTATTTCCTCTAACTTTCTGTTCCTCATACCACTTATATTCCTTATACATCCCATTAAACCGCTTATCTCACCTTTTCCTCTGATCGGAACGCCGGCTTCGTTTTCCTTGCATTCCTCGAACACTTAACGCATCCGCCCGTAACACACTAAGTCTCGCGACACTTTTTATCTATACGCTTGCTCACTCTAACCCACAATAGACCTCTTACCACACTAATGCCCCTATCGCAGCCTCGCTCTTCCTTTTATTCCATTAGACGGAACTGTCTGGCCGTGCACTAACCGCGGGCGCGTGGAAAAGCCTCGCTTTATTGGCCTTTTTCTAAACTCACTTTTGTTGCCGGAGAGATTACAATAGAGAGTTGGTATGCAACAGGGGGGATGAAAACAGCAGCGGGACAATGAAAGCGCGAGATAAGGAATATAGGTAACCGCGTGCAAGACAGAGAGAGAGGGAGAGAGTATAGATGCGGTTCGTTTTCTTCTTAGCGCAATGATACTGCGCTTTCGCGGGCACAGACGCGGAGGGAAAGAGAGAGAGATACGCTGCGCTAGGATCAAAGCGCGGCAGCGTTATCGCGAGAGCAAATAAACCGGATGCATCGTTAATATCGAGCGTGAGACGTAATTACACTGGAAGGTCTATACCGCAAGATTAATCTTGATATTGTATTGTCTTGCCTCGATATTTAAGACAATAATCGATACAATATTTATATACAGTTT
>UXGD01000410.1:0-61702 GCA_900474315.1 Torymus auratus
ATTTAAAAATATACATAATAGTGTACATAGAACGGCAGAAACATAAAAATAAAATTCGCATAAACATAAAACACATTGAAATAAATAAAAATTTAAGAACAAGTGAGCGCAACGTCAACTTAAATGATGATAATTTCTCAATATTTCTCAATAATTTTTAGGTAACTTCATGTACATTCAATTTTAAGATGAATATGACAATAAACGTTTAGAAAGATTCTTATAAGCGTTTATTTTCATAAAAAATGAACAAAATAATTACGTCCAATAAATTTCTACATACATTTACATTTTATTAAAATGTATAATTTATCTCGCCTTTGGTTGAACTGGAAATTTAATCGTGGTCTGGACTGGTCTTTACTTTTCGTGTCTATATAGGTGTGTAATATACTATTGAAAATAATTGTAATTAATTAATTATTCAATTTTTGCCCCATCCAAAAAAGTTTAATATTAATCGATATGTGTTTATGTTTCTTAAATTAGCTCAATACGAAATAATTCCTCAAAGTAATGGTACCTATGCAAAAACAATTTAACCGTACGATTCATTTTGTGGAAATGGATGAAGTCAAGGGACAATTTTTCGCCTCAGAATTTGTACATATCCTACTTTGTCGAATGTCAAACTCTTACTCCAATAATTGCGAGACATCTTTGCTGAAAGCAGTGAAAGCTCTACACAACGTCAATCCGGTCAATGGCGCTGTCGAAACTGCAACTGCACTTTATATATTCCCGCGTCAAAAAGCTCTTCCCGCTCTTTACACGCACGCTTTGATTCGCTATACCCGAGACACATCAGCTGATCACAGTTTACATAATATTATACCATTTTATGTTTTTAGACGCAAAACTATTTCCAAAGATAGAGACAATTACACTTTGTTAGATTATATATTTATTTACCTATTTAATATTTTAATATAAAAAAATAGCTATTTTATTGTTCATATTTTACATTCAGTCATTCAACGTGTAAACAGCGCCGCCTCACGGCTGCCCATGGGCAACAGAACTGTTTGGCTTGTGTTCTCACTTCTCCGCGTTTCCTCGTTTCCCGTCGGGCCGTCGTCATCTGCCTAATCTGCACCCGCACGAAATGAGTAAATGACTTGAGCACAATTGTATTTGCATTAGGTAGGAGGCAGAGTAGGTTCAGGCCGTCAGGCGTCACAACGCATCCACAGAGAGAGTGAAAAGACGTACACACACACGCAGTCGTCGTCGCCAAGGCCTGTGTTCTGTGTTTTTCTCCCTCGCCTGTTCGTCCTTCCGTCGCCGTCGTCTCATTTTTTCTTCCGAGTGCAAGAGAAGCCATCGCGCTGGAAATGTTGCTGTAACAAGTGGGTTTGTTTATAAGTGCATTATATAGGCACGCCACTGGAGAGGAGCCAGAGAAAGAGAGAAAGACAGAGGAAAGCGGATTGCATCGAGGACCCCGAGGAGTCGAGTCACGTACGCGGGGAGCAAAATTATAAGTCAGCAGAGATGGCTGGAATAAAAGGTTAGAGCATCACCAGGTTTTGTTTGTTGAGATGAGTATATATATAGGTATATCTGAGCAGAGAGAGCAGACGGAGAGGCTGGCGAGTCGATGTCTTTGACAGCGATTCTCCTCTCTCGGCGATGATTGTTTTGATTTATTTATAACCTCCGGTCTTTGTTGTGTCTCTCGGGAGGTTTTTAGACTCAATTAGTATATTTGTCTGCTGCTATTTGAATTTTGATAAGTGCAAAATAGTCGTATTTAGTGGTAGTTTGTTGTTTATTATTGCAAAGTTTTAATGTTTTGTTCTTTTTGTTTCATGGTACTGCTGCTGATACTTTGTTGAATTTCAACTTATAGCGTAAGAAAATCTTTAATTAATGTTATTGTTGTTGTTTTGTTATCATTCAAATGAAATGTTTAATTTTTTATATTTTTTAGACTTGTTACTCTGGCTTTTGCTGGTTCAATTGGTATGACATTTGTCATACTTGGCTGTGCGCTTCCGTCATACAAGTAAGAAAATCTTTTAAAAATTCCTTGTACATGTTTACTAATTGTGATGAAATGATCTAAAAAATATATTCACTTTAGAGTCTGGTGGCCATTTTTCGTAGTATTATTCTATATTTTATCGCCAATTCCTACATTGATAGCAAGACGTTACTCAGAGGACTCTGGATCTTCAAGTAATCCATACTTAGAACTAGCAATATTCCTTACTATGGGGTGTGTTGTATCATCATTTGCTCTTCCCATTGTGTTGGCACGATCGCCAATGGATGAACCAGTTGTAAATATGCATTACCTATCTTATTATCAACTAGAATACAGTTTATCATTTAATTCATGCATTATGAATTTTACAAATATATGTATTTAAATATTACAGATACAGTGGGGAGCGTGTTACCTGACATTAGCTGGCAATGTTGTGGTATACTTAACCATTCTTGGATTCTTTATGGCATTTGATCATGATGAAACTGATTACAGCATGTGGTGATGTGTTTAAGAACTTTGTACTTATTTGTTATGGTAAAGATTTTTTACATTATTTAATAATGGTTTATAGTGAGAAATTATTCCATTTTTTTATCAAGCCATAAAATTTTATAATAATATATAAGTTACTGTTGTTTTTTCTGGACTTACAATTATTGTATTTTTTAGATTTTTATACAAAATGATTGGCGACATGTGAGTGTGTGTGGACTGTCGACTGACTGATGGTTATGCTTTTTATTCTAAATGCATATAACTCACTAAACACTATTAATATGTAAAATGTTGAAACAATTCAACTATAATACTCCAGTCTATTTGTATTACCACTTTGAATGGAACATGCATACACAATTCAAATCAAGTATTCGTACTATATTTAAAAACAGAATTAGCAGCTTTACAGTGTCTTTAATATTTGTAGTATCATTGAGTAAATTTGTTAATGTTGCATAAATCATCTGAAAAACAACCTTTATTTACATTACAGTTTGTAATTTTTAGATTGAAAAAATCTAAAAAGTTTTATATATTGATGAAATTTATATATAATAAAGAAATTGTGTTACAATTTATTTTACGTCGTCTCTTTTGATTTCCTAACAAGACCTTATATAACATAATTATTTTTTTTCATTGTACGAACTAAGATTTTACATTCATATAGTCATAGACTTATATAATGATTTTCATGCATCAACTACTTTTCTATATTATGGAAAATCTACGTCAATGCAAACGTAGCAATTCAAATTATTATTTTTATACGTATCGGGATTAAAATTTGTCAAAATTCAAATAATAGAGAGGGAAGTCACGTGGTGACGAAAAATCAATATGGCGCCCATATATGGGATTGCGATGTCGGCGTCGCTGAAATGAAAGTTTTTGCATATTGATATCAAGTACGTGATCACTGTTATCAAACGAACGACAGGTGACTCACACACATATACTTATATCTGCTTATATACGGTTCTATAGTCTATAGAAGTGATAACAAAAGAAGTGGATTGATAAGTATTTATACTTATTTGCGATGCAAATCCAAAATGGCGAAATACATTTGAATCCATAGAGAACGCAACAGGATCCGACGCCGACCGGCTTGATAGCGTCAAAAACTGTTTATGTTGTCTATATACTATGAATGTAACCTAATGAGATGAAACTACACGATTTTCCACAGAATTTGTGATCTTTGTTAATCATTGGCTAGATAGTTTTAATAAACTAAAGAAAAATGGAATCGACGGAGGCTTTTATGGAAATTTTCACGAGATCTTGGGGTGAAAAAAATAATGATGCACTTGTGCGAATTTTGAGAGAGGCACCAGCTTATTTACAAAATTTACCTCAAAGTGACAATGGTATGAGATAATACAAAAGAAATAAAACAATAAAATAACTTTCTAAATTCAAACTATATTCTTTGTCTCTATTTGTAAATGTTACATTGTTTGCAGAAAGAACTTTGGAAATTATTTTTGATGAAAGGAAAGGATTATTCAAAGTTATTAAAACTTTGTTGGGTATGCAAAAAAATCAACTTGCAACTTTTCAGGGATCATTAAAGGAAGCTTTTACTTTTCTACAATTTATCATGGACTCTTTCAAACGAGAGTATGAGCCATACATATTACAAACAAAAGTATTTATATCGTATTACTTTTTGTAAATAGAAATTTCATAGCAATTTTTTAATAATAATTTTATAAATTACAGGAAGTTTGTTTTTACTGCATGAAAACTGTTTGTTGGTATTATGGAAGAAAAGCGGCTGCTGAAACATTGAAAAAATTAATTGAATCGTATACATATTATGATATGCCATTAGATGATATTATAGATTATTACAAAAATTCATATTTAAGGTACTACACAAAGAAAGGTAAAATAAGTAACAAAAACTTAATTGAATAGCAAATTGTTTAATTTATTTTTATTAAATAACTACATTACAAAATTCTTTTTTTTTTTATTTCATAGATGGTTGCATATTTTATATTGTATTAGGAGCTATAGCAAAATCTTGTCCTAAAACAGAGAATGTATCTAATTCTATTGAGACAATATTTTCTCAATTGCTTAAAGATTTTAAGCAACAGGTACTATATACAATATTTGTTATTTTTTTATGTATATTGTTCATTTAAAAAATATTTAATTATTACAGTTTAATGAAAGCAGTAATAAACAACCAGAGGAAATTAGAATTTATCTTGATTGTCTTTCGGATATACTAACTAATTTTGTTCCATTTGACGAAGAATTTGAAAGAAAAGCTTATTTTGAAAAATTTTATTTTTATCTCTTAAAATTATGTCAACCCAATGGAGCTCAAAAAACAATTAGGAGCAAAGTAATTTATATTTTAAATGCTCACATGAAATATTTTGCAACTTTTATTTTTAAGGATTATATGAAATGGCATATTTTGCTAAATGCTATTTTAAAAGAAAATGAAAATTATACTATAATAGGTGCATTGAGAGGATTTTATGCAATGATGGCTTCAACTCTTTTAAGAGAAAATAATCAAGATATATTTTTGGTAAACAATGTTTTTAATTATTTATAATTTTTTAACAATAGTAATAAATATAGAATTATTATTTCAGTACTTCAAGAACTATTTCATATTAAATCTTTGTAATGAAGAATTGTCATCTCAGGAAGCACGTTTGATTATTCATGGTTTTGGAGATTTTTCTGCTGCATATGCAAAATATTTACCAACAGAAACCTATGAAATGTTTCAAATGATTACTATCAGAACATCGTCCTTTTATGCAAAGTAATATTTTACTCTTTTTATTTTGTTGATTAAAACTAAAATAAAATTTTATTTTAGGGAAAATGAAAATGAGAAAAATTTTGAAGCAACTGCAGATTACCTGAAAACTTTATCAAAAATTTTATATTATGTACCAAATGTTTCACTACATCAAGTCAATGTTATTACAGAACTCACTATACATTTAACTAAACGATTTCCTGAAATAAAATTGAGAAATGGAAATTATACAACAAGTTCATTAAAAACAACTTTTGTGAATATGAGTAAATTAGACAAAAAGCTTCAACAAGATTACTTTAATACTTTTTGTAAGTATACCGAAATTAATACATTCTTTCTGTACTATTATATGTATTTTATTTTGAATTCATTTTTAGTTCGTGAAGGAATTTTATGGTCTTGCTCTCATACACTACTTGTCGATATAGAGTTGCAGCAAGAATTTCAGAAAACTTCTGAACAACCTATTAGTTATAAAAATTATTTACCTCTTTGGTGCTCCTTATTTGATATAGACAACAAAGAAGAATATTCTAAAGGTTTAATTCTACAAATTTTCAATGAGTTTGTGAATGTTTTAATCTCATTCATTGACAAGTTAAACTTGAACGTAACTATTCAAGAAAATAATTTTTTTTCCAATGATTTCTTTTTATTGAAAGCGGACAATGAAACAGATTTTCGATTTTTCATAAATCTTGTTGATTTATTTGTGGACGTTTTTGACAAAGTAGAAGCAGTCCTATTTCAAGATTGTTTAGAGAAACTACTAATTTATTTGATAAAATGCTCTTACAAACATCCTCTGATATCTGGATTTTACAAACTTATTGAAGTTATTTTCAAAAAGCCTGATGTTTTCATAGATTATGAAATGGACCTTAACCAGTCTACTCGTGAATTAATTCCCCAATATTTATCTGACATTGTTGAACAAGTTTGCAGATTTTCTGGAGAATTACAATTATCATGTATTTATTTAATATTTAACACTCCACCATTTTTTATTAGTGACCTAGTTAATCAAACGAGCTCAATTTTTAAAATTGCTTTTGAAATTGGCTCAACTGATCTCTCATTGGCATTTTGTGCACTTGAAACACTAGAAAATTGGATAAAAGATTCAAGTATGCAATGTTCAAATGATTTTTTAAAAAATGTAATTCTTTACACTGAACCATACCTTTCAAGTGAAGAAAGCTTAGTTGATTTACATCAAGGTATTGAAAAAAAGAAAAAATCAAATATTAAAAATGCAGCCACTGTTAATAGTGATGAAAGTTTTGAAGCTTTGCAAAAAAGGATATTACTTTTTTATGGTTCAATTGATTCAACTGTACTCTTTCATTTTGTTCATGAAAAATCTATTCACACAAATGCTACTTGGAATAAAAAGAATGATTTGCATTGTGAATTGCTTTTTCCCGATATTCGTGTGGAAATGCATTTTGACAAACTTCTTCCACGAATTATTGAACTTACTAAAAGTGGAGATCGTAGGACGAAAATGTCAGCATGTGAATTATTTCACACAATTATTACGATTGTTCTTGGGAAAAAGTTAACTGACCAGTGTTTTGATAAGAGTCTTTGTAATACTATATTAAGACTTGGATGTGATTCAGATGATGGTGTAAGAAATTTATACCATCCATTTGTGATGCAATTAATTCATTACTTAAGCTCCAAACTAATGACTGAATCTAGAATACCTCAAGATTTTGTAGATGCATTATTTGAAGGATTGACCGAAGAATTTAATCCATTTTTAAGAGATTATTGCGGTATTTATTTAAAAGAGTTTATGGAATGGTCTATCAAACAATCTACTGAAAATTATTCATCTAATACAAGAGGTATTATACGAAGGATAACTAATTTGGCTCTTTACCCATCAAATAAAAAACGCTTGGCTGCAGCTGTGGCGTTTAATCACTTGTATACAATTCTCAGAGAGAATACAACTGTTGTGAATACATATTGGCTAGAACTTTTATATGCATTTATAAAGTGCATGGAAGAATGCAATGACATACAAATTATAAATGCTCTTAATCACATAGTAAAAGTTATACAAGTAAAACCAAACCTCTTTAATGCTAGAACTACTCATAGAAGAAAACCTCCTGGTTTTCCTGATGAAACTTTAAAAGGTACTTTGACATGGTTGTTTGATTATTGTGGTTCTGCAGATACAATGTGTAGAGATAAGTGTACAGAACTTTTCGAAAATCTCAAAGAACTCATTGCTGACTATCATTCTATTGAAAATAATCTTGTGAATAATATCAATGGTATTATTTCAAAAAATTTAAAAGAGAATTTCGAATGCTTTTCAGTCAGCAATGCTAAAGCCTTCTTAAGAACTTTAGATTTTTATATATGGATTTTTAAAAAAAAGATTATACCAATTGAAAGTCTGAGAACAAATGAGATGTTTTTGAAAGGAAGGCAAACTTTTTTCCAACATTTTAGGAAGTGTATTTCTTTAATTGCAAATGAAAATGCCCAAACTTTTGTTATTTTATATTCAGATGGGCTGACAGAGTCAGACAAATTAACAACTTTAACAAATGAAATTGTATTGAAGATTTTAGTATTTTTATCAACTATAATTCTTGAAAAGGTAAAGAAAAGTTTAAAAAAAAAGTTTAAATATTCACAAAATGGTACATTTTTCATGTAAATATTCTATTCGCAGGATCATTGTTTAGAAAATATTCCGTGGGACGACAATTTATATCTCTTGATCACTAATTGTACCCTGTATCCAAATAAAATCGGATTAACTTCCAAGAAAATGCAGATCTTTGAGAAATTACCTCCTCATCTGGAAAGCCTGCTGACGATAATGAAGAAAAATTTACCAGAAACGTATCTAACGGGCTTGCAAAATAAATTTGTTGTTGAGATAAAAGAGCAGTTGTCGGAATATACCGAAATCCAAGAGATCGTGAAGTTACGAAAGAATATAAACGAACTTCAACAATTCGTCAAAGGGTTGTCTATACTGAAAAAATGCGAATTTATTGATTTTGAAAAAGAGGTATGTACCATATATTACTTTTCGGAAAGATTCGAGTTTAATCGTATATTTATTACTTTTAGCTTGATATTACATCGAATTCTATAACAGAAAAACTTACTGAGATCTTCCAATCTACAAAAACCAAAATAATGGACAATGAAACGCCTAGAATCCTAGATAAACAAGTCAAAGATTATCTAGATGAACTGATCACATTCTTCTTAGAAGACTGTCAGGTACACCACATTATTTTTCAAATAACTATTGGTTGTTTAATAACCATACATAATAATCTCTAATTTCAGTTAGAAGTAGTCGAGATTGTAATCAGCTTGATCCTAAACAACGACCTGCTCACGAAATCGAACGGCACGACGATATCTCACGGCGAGCACTTTCTGGTAACCTTCAAGGACCAGATATTCCGATGCTTGTTAAAGAACTCAGCCATGACTATGAAAATATTTGATGAGCTGTTCATCGAGTTTCCAGACCGCATGTTCTCGCTGGTCGAGGACCTGCTTATATTCGCCCATCGTGAACGAGTACCGGAATCCGAAGCTCTGGCTGATACGGTTATCAATCGGTGCTATGACTATCAGAGGGCGACTAACGATTTTGAAAGGAGAAATATTAAGTTCTTCAATATCAACAGGCTAGCTGTTTCCCTGAAGGCCAATCCCACAGAGGCGATGAAGAAAGATGGATCGCCGAGCGACATATACCGTTGGATCCTGCAGGAGCTCATGTCAGCGGAAAATCTCGACAGAAAGGCGATGATTCTGAGAAATTTCCTAATGTGTCTCACGAACGAGGAATTGGCCGAATCCAATCATGAACTCACTTTTGTTCTACAACAGCTGAGGACCGACGATATCAAAACCTGGCAACAGAAGCTGGAATTAGACGAGCTGCAAAGGTTCCAGGCGATGACGTGCTTTCAGGTGCTGCTGAAAATGTTGCCGGTCACCAAGTCCATTGTCGTGTACCAGACGTGCATGAAGTTCTCAGCCGGAGTCTGTAAATTCTTAATAAAGGAGAGCGTAAAGGATTATCTGAGTCCGTATTTCGCTAGCATAACCGAAGCGAACGCATTAAAGTCCCTGCAGCGGGCTTACAATGTCTTCATGGATCTAAAGTCGAGCGACGAGAGACTTGACGTTCTACGACATTTCTTACTACCGTCGATAGAACTGAACAAGAAATCTGTCATCGAGAAATTCTACGAGGAAAAGTGCCAGGAGATGGTCACTTACCTTGCGGCAAAATCTGATCACCTTGTCGGTGAATACGCGGCCGATCGTAAAAAGCTGTTCGTCACCAAAATCGCCTGTTACAACATGTTCGAGCTCATATTCGGCAGATTCGAATTAACCTTCCTCACTGTCAAACACCCTGTAACCAAAGCCGATAAACCGCTGAATCAGTTCCTCGCCCAGGAAACCCTATCCAGCCGCTGTTTGTCTTCCAAAAGCGCGGATGAGAGAGAAATCACGCGGTTACTCCATTGCGCTGCCATGAACTGCTGTATCACGCTTTTCAGTCTCAAGGAAGAGGAGAAGTTTTACAAGTACGTGTTCCTAGAGGACAAGGCGAAGAACCAGCTCGTCTGGGAGAAGATCGTTGACTGCGAGCGTCGGTACGAGCTGCGACAGGCGCCGGCAACGTTGCGCCTAGAACGAAAGAAGCTGATCAACATTCGCAAAAGAGCCGCGTCGGACGACGAGCTTGAAGAGCTCACTTCTAGCTACTTCCACAGATACAACCTGACATCGCTCACGCTGCTGGAGGACATACATGCGTACGACTTCAACGATATGACGCTGTTGGCGCAAGCGAAAGTCACGGGCGAGAAGGATTGCAGGCTGAATTTGACCTTCGAGAACGACCAGCTGAACGATCACGAGTGTATGCCCATGATCACCGGTATTCTCGTGCACATGTTCAACACAGAAATCGTTCCTTTGCCGGACAATAGTCAGGACGATCTTCCAGATTGTTTGAAAACCTTCAGGAACGGCTTCTCCACAACCAAGGACAACGCGCGTTTGTTCCTCATGAAGGTCGTCGGGAACTGCAAGGCCGCGTTCATACCCTACATGAAGCCTTTCTTCGTAGCCCTAGCCGACACGGTATCCAACTACCTGCGCAACAACCCCCTCAACTACGTCGTCAGGGACATCCTCGTCATCATCATCGAGTCCAAGTATAACATTACCTCGGACACTGAGAAGAAAGTCACGCAGTTGTTGATAAACAACCTCATCGAGCGAATACCAGACCAGAACAAAGCCATCACCAGGTACAACCTCGAGATCCTTGAGAGCCTCTGTCAGCTCTGGCATACTGAACTAGACTACCCTGCCAACCTCGACGATAAGATAGAATCCAACCCGGACCTAGCCATACGTGTAACCCTCGTCCTCCTCCGTACCAACGTAAAAGCTTCAGCCCTATGCTCCCGTCCTGAGATCCGTCGCTTCATCCACGACTCCGTCCAACATTGGAAGGACAACGAGTTCATCGTCTTGGAGAAATTCGAGGCTCTCGGTCATCTACTGCGCTTCACTGACGACACCGTTACCTGCGCCGACGAGATATCTCGATTGAAGATACTGCTGCAGCAGATCGACAAGTCAAGCAACGAGCGCTGTGCTAGGTGCGTCTGCGCGCTCTACCGGGGCTGCCGCACCGAGAGCAAGTGCAAGGACCTGTTCAGCTTCGCTAAACCTAGCCGCGTAGACGACGCGCACAAACCTGGCTGCCTCGAGCTTTTCCTTCAGCGGTTACCCGATATTGAAGCACTAGCGTTACCGGTCGAACTGACGCTGCTGGATCTGCGGAGACTTCTGCGCGAGCGAGTGCTGGGTTGCGAGGGTCCGGCGTTACGCATAGTCGAGCAGTTGGTACCCAGGTTATCAGAAACCGAGTTACAACCGTATCTAGACCTGGTAGCAAGCTTCACCAGCGCCTGCAGCCTCCTGGAGCACCGACGTTGCGCGTATTCCATCCTCATGGACGTGTACACCCGGTACCCGCCACCCCATCGTTTCGCCAGCATCTCCACTCGCTGGCTAGTCGTCGGCGTGGACGAACCAGCTGAGGACCTTCAGAAATTCGTGTTGAGCTTCTGGCGGGAACGGGTGAAGCTGCCCGACACTTGCTGCGAGCGCATGCAGGCACTGCTGGACACTTACACGCCTGAATTACGCGCCAGTTTCCCCAGGTTCCTATGTCTCATGATGCTGGAACTCACCAGTAAATCAATAGACGACAAGCGTCCGATGTTCACTCCACTGTCGGATTGTACCTTCAGGGACTACGAGGTTTTCGTGCCAAGGAGGAGGAAGAATTTAGGATCCATGGCGCCACTGTTCGCCCCGTCGCTGGCCAGTCAGTTGAGCCAGGCGAGCCAGTACTCCCAGCTAGGACCTACGTTTGGCGCCACCGCTAATTGGATGCGGATACTCGCTACCAGAGACTTAGAGTTCGAACCTACCGCTCCAACAGAAGCATTGAATCAAGGCGTGTTCCTGGTCCCTTCGCAGGTGAAGAAGAAGAAACTACCCGATCCGTCGCAGAATAAGCTGTCCTATAGATTAGCAGCGCCGAAGACAGCAACCGAGGCGTCGGATGTGTTCAGCCAGCAACACGTGAAGCGTCAGCGCGAGTACGTGGAAAAACGACAGCGGGAGATGGACGAGCGTCGCAACGGAGCCAAGGTGTACCGGAAGTACCGTATCGGAGAGTTCCCCGATGTCGAGATAACTCACGCGAGTTTGGTCGAATGCCTGCGACAGGTGATCATCAAGGACTGGTTGGTGTGTAAGGACTTCGCTGTCGCGCTCGCCTGTAGCTTGATAGAGAGGTTGAAGGGTACGGATAAGTACGCAAGCTTCATGAACCACGTGTCTACCACAGTGGAAAGGGTATTGAAGCAGCCGGAGGTGAGCAACGGCTTCGCACCGATTGTCCTGGAGGTAGCTTTGAAAGCCAGGGACGTAGAACTGAGATCCGACGCTGTTGCCAGGATGTGTAAGACCATGGGGCTGCATTCGCTGGGGATACTGCTGCTCGAGGAGGAGACCATCGAGAGGGAGATGAGAAAGACGGAGGAAGTGCCGTCGCCAGCGGCAAAGAGGGCGAGGTTGACATACCTATCGCCCGATAAGCAGAACTGGATCGAACTCGCGAATCTGTATAAGGCTGTGGCTGAGACTGATGTGGTGAACAGCATATTCGCGAGGAAGAACCTCGTCTCGGAAGAGCTGAGAAAAGCAGTGCTGGCGCAGGCTGAAGGTAACTGGTCGTTGGCGAAGAGCAATTACGAATTCGCCAGCGAGATAGCGATGGACTACGAGAAGGAACACTGTCTTGAGGGTACGCTAGAGTGCCTCAGCGAGCTGTCCAACTGGTCGGAGATAAACAAGAAAATCGAGACTATCCTAAACGATGACTACGGGTCTGTTTGGTCACACCCACGTGCTACGCAGCTTCTACCCTGGATATTCCGTGGACAGCTTCACAAGGCGTTGGACGACTACACGGCTAATAAGGACCTGGAGAACGCGGCGTTTATCGGCGGCTTCGACGACTGGATCCGTGGTGGCCGTGAGGCCGAGCTCAGACGCGCCCACGGCGAGGAGATGGCTGTGCTCTATGCCTGTGGCGAGAGACCCTGCTCTGAAGAAACAGCTAGACATTGTCTGCGTGCTCGATTAGACGGTTTACGAGAGACTTGGACCCGGACCAGTGGTCTTGAGGAGAAGGAGAGGACGAGGATTTTGCTGAGGCTCAGGGGCTTGAGGGATGTCAGCGAGTACGCGGAGACGCTGAAGGCGTCCGATCTGGAACAGGCGACGAAGGAACTGATGAGCTATTGGGGGAGGAGGATTCCAACCGCTGGCGAGGAGTTGATGTATTGGAATATGCATGTTAATTATAGGATGGCGTTCGCTCATCTGCTCCGGAAGAAGCTCGGCGTGGAGTTTAACGAGGATTCGAGGTAACTATGTTTTGTTTTTGTTTTTTTTTTCTTTTTTATCTATTTTTTGAGTTTGTTATGTAGTGATAGGGAATATGTTTTTATTATAATCAATCAAATAATGTAGGTTTTGAAGTGTACAAATTTTTTAATTTTCTTTGTATTTGGAAACTATTGTTTGCTGTTTAATATTTAATAAAATTTCACAGTTTTTGTCATTTTGTAAAAAAAAGAGAAGAAGAAAAAAAATGTTGTTTACTTATAGTAGTATTAGATAGTTGTTAGCGTATTTTAGAGTTTAATATAATTTATTTGAAATCACGTTTACTCTGCAGCGTCTTCAACGAAGTCGTGTCAGCGACTATCAGCCAGCGCATGAATATTGCCGAGCTGGCGATGAATAACCGCAACAACAACGTGGCGAAAAAGCACACACTACGAGTGGAGAGAATCGTGCACGAGCTAGACGAAGACGAGGACTCGCTGAAGCTGAAGAACAACTTCACGCTCATGGCTTCAAAGTACAAGTTCCTCTGCGGTGAAGTAGAGACGAGCGCGAAGAAGAAGTGCAACTATTATGTGAGCTCGTGGCAGATCGCGGACGAGTTGATAAACGACGACAATGCGGATCTGTCGACGAAAATCAAGGCAAAGTACCATCTGTTCGACTTGACGACAAGCTTGAGTACCGCTGTAGAGGAGAACAGAGAGCTTCTGAACTTGGTGATGAGCAACGAGTTTGTTATGAGCAGCGTGTCGTCGTCGAGCGAGACGAACGACATTTTTGGGGCGCTGAAGGACTTCAGCTTTTCCAGCCTAAAGAGCGTCTGTGGAGCGGGCGAGGGTGCAGAGATGGCCGAGAGCTACGCTAGGTTCGGCAGGTACTGCTACAGCCTTGTGCACGAGAGCTGTAGGCCCGATTCTACCCTCCAGCAGGAATTCATCTCCGCCATCCTCACAGCCATGAGTCTAGGCTCCCTTGAGGCTGCACACTACTTTCCGTGTCTGCTGAAGTATGAGTACTACCGGGACAACGAGCAGGTTGTGCAGCTGTTCTCGTCCAAAAGCGAGGCGGTACCAAGCTGGTTGTTCTTAGCTTGGCAGGCGCAGATCATGTCACATCTCGGCAAACCCTTCGCACAGATACTCATACCGATAGTGAAGAGGCTGGTAGAGGATTATCCGAACGGGGTTATGTATAACTTCAGGCAGACGTATGAGACGTTGCCAGAGCTGAGACAGAACCCTGAGGTTCAAGGTATGTACGACACGCTGTTTGGGGACAAGAGGATGGAGACCTTCTTCGAGGCGTTGCATCGTGTCTGCCAGCCTGAACACTTCGCTAGGCACCACTTGATGCAAGTTTTCGAATCCAAAGGAGATTTTTCAGCTGCTTTCGAGACGTTCTTTAATACAGTGTATGCTGCTGAAGGTAACGAGGATACACTTCAAGGACCGATTTTCAAGGTGCTGGACAAGTGCAAGCCCGAGATCGAGAAACTGAGGAGTATGGATTACGAAACCGCTAAGAAATCGGCATCTAGCATCTCTGAGGAGCTGTACAAAGCGATGAAGAAGAGGCTGGAGAACGTGAAGAAGCTGGCGCTGCAGCTGAAGGATTACAGCCCGTTCCTCGGCCGATTCTCCGACCAGGACTTTGAAGTCGAGGTGCCCGGACAATACACTGGAAACAAGAAACCACTGCTGAGGTATCACATAAAGATCCTGAAGTTCGACAGGTTTATTAGGATAATGGAGTCGAAGTGCAATCCGATAAAGATCGGTATGATAGGTAACGATGCCAAGACGTATGGGTTTTTGGTGAAGTTTGGAGAGGATCTGAGGCAAGATCAACGGCTTCAGCAGATATTTAGTATAACTAACAAAACTTTGGACAACGATGCCAACTGTAAGCGAAGGTACCTCTCGATAAACACCTACCACGTCGTGCCGCTGTCGACCACCTTAGGCCTCATCGAGTGGGTCGATAACACGAAATCGCTGAAGGAATTCATCGAGTTCTCGCTACCGGACAAGGATCTCATCGAAAGTATAGCCGGCAAGTACGACAGTTGGATCATGAAGGCCAGCAAATCCAGCCAGCGTAGTCACAATTACAAGCAGGCGCTGATAAAGTACAATCCCCAAGATGTGATAACGAAGATGAAGGAGCTCGTGGAACAGCTCGACTGGGACTGCTTCCGCAAGACCTTCGTCATGCTCAGTCCGTCCCTCGACTGCTTCGTCTCCCTGCGTCGAAACTTCATAGCGAGTTACGCCACCATGTGCATAATTCACTGGGTCACGGGAGTCGGTGACAGGCATTTGGAAAACATGCTGATAGAGGTGAAGACGGGAAAATGTTATGGTATCGATTTTGGTCTGGCCTTCGGAGCTGGTATAGACCAGCTGATACCCGAGCTCGTGCCGTTCAGGCTGACACCACAAATCACTGGGTTGTTCAAGCCCTTTGACGAGCAGGCACTGTTTGGAGTCACGATGACGCATGTACTCAGCGCGCTGAGGAACGAGAAGGGACCATTGCTCGCGAGCTTAGATGTTTTCGTTCATGAGCCCCTTGATTGGAGTCGACAGATTAAGAAGCAGATTCAGGATGATAGCGAAGAACATACAGGTATGGTTTTTTTTTATATAAAAGTTTTTTTCTTCACTTAGTGCGGATTAGAATTTATTTTTATTTATTTATTTTTGTTTTCTTTTTATAGATGTGAAATGGTTGCCGAAGAAGAAGATTGCAATTATAGAGAAGAAGCTGAACGGAGCGAAACCCTCGACGATTATGATCGAGGAATTATCTAACGCTCATATTGACAGTGATGATGTCGATGACTACTTTTCTAAATATGAGCATATAATCAATGGGACAGATTCTTATCAGATCACAACGAGATCGAGAATGAAGGATGTAGCTTTAACAGCAGAAGAACAGGTATTATTTTTTTCTATTTAAAAAAATGCAGAATATAATATATTATAAATTTGTTGTTTACTCCCTTATTTTTGATTATAGGTGCAATGTTTATTGGAGCAAGCCACAGACTTGAACGTTTTAGGCCGCATGTGGGTTGGATGGTGTCCCTTTGTATAAGGGCAATTTCTAATTGTCAACAATTTTTTTGTACTAATATAGGTAATTTAGACGAATCTCACGTTTATGTAAATATTTTCCTTATCGTGTACTTTTTTATTTGTTAAATTAAAAATTTGCTAATAAATTGTTTTTAATAACCAGAGTAATTTATTTATTAACATTGCTTATAATTTTTTAATAAATTTTAATTTTGAATTTGGTACTGTACCGACTGATCTGTTGAAACAACTGCTTTACCGACAGTCAATAACGCAAGTTCAACAAGTGACACTGGCGTGGACGGTGGAAGGTTCTTTGTATGTATTGTGATGGTCGTGCGTGACAAACGTCAACATAATTTTCTTTTATTTTTATTTCTCATAATTTGACAAAAAGACACTACAAATTTCTGATATGTAACAGTTGTCTACATAAAGTAGAACTCGAAGCAAAATATTCGACGTTCATATTGTGATAAGTAATTTTAGGGTTAGTACTTAATACAAATAATTACTAATTAATGCTTTTGATTGGATTCTCTTTTCTTATATGACCTGTTTAACGTTGATCTATTATTAATCAGTACCTTCAATAATAACATACCAGGCACTTAATGACAACTTACAATAGTGCAGGAAGCACTTAACATCCTTATCTGATGACGTTGTCTGATAACAGTAACAATAAAAAAATAATCTAGTTAAAAATTGTGATAGGATAACAGGATGTCAAAACTAAAGTCATCAGCCAGTGTGAATGATGACTCTCCGGAGGAAATTATTGAGTTGAGTGAAGGTAAATAAAGTAATAAGTATATATTTTTTTTTTCTATACCTTGTGCATAATTTTAATATCACTATTATTTAATGTGTTTAATAGCAAATTCTAATGGGAATTCGCCAAGTGCTAAAATAAATATAGATGATTTTACTGTAGATTGTACTGCCTTAAAGTGTAAGACTGGTAAACAAAAGAATAATGCTAAATATGAACAAAACTTAACAAGAGAAAAAGGTAACACAGTAAAACATTGCAAATCAAGTAGTAAAATTATTTGATATTTTTTGAAAATTTCACACACCAAAAACCAAATAATTTTTTTACAGGGACTGAAAGTGAAGATTCTGAAAACAGTGAAACAACAAATTTAATTTTCCCATACGCAACATTAAGGATGCCTCCTAAAATATCTCCAGAGGCTATAGAAGAGCAAGCAGCATTGATTGCTAATCATATTGAGCGCAAGAATAAGCTCATGCAAGATGATCCTGTGTCTGAATTATTAAGAATGGAAATGATTAGGAACATGCCACAATGCTTGACTCTCAAAAGATCAGTGAAAGCCAAATTAACATTATCGGTGAGTCAAAGATCAAAAAGAAAACCAATAGGATATTGGAAAAAGTTACGTTACCAAACGAGTATGTCTGTAACAAAGGTAATAAAATAGAATTATTTTCAACCCTTTTATGATAGAAAAATCCTTAAATTAAATGTTTTCTTCAATTTTCAGATGAAAATAGCTTTCAATCACATAGGATCATCAATGGAATTATGGTACCAATCGATCAAGACAATTGAAGGACATTTTGGTAGTGGAATAGCAACTTATTTTAAATTTTTAAGGTGGCTGTTTGTCATGAACACAGTTGGCTGTGTTTTCAGTATTCTTTTCATTACATTACCACAATCTCTATTACAGTCACATCAGAACGTAACTTTTAATGCCCAAGACTTATTATTAGGAAACGTAAGAATAATAACTAAATGTTCTTGTAACCTCACAAACTTGCTTGATTATAATTTTACTTTCAATTCTAGGGTATTTTTACAAACAGTATTTTGTACTATGGTTTTTATACGAATGATACCGTAATGGTCGCTTTGGATGTCCCTTACGACATGCCCTCAGCTTACTTTGCCACCTTTTTACTTTGTTACATTTTTACCTTTATTTTATTGTGTTTCAAGTGAGTTCCCTTTATTATAATTTATCATTATATACTTTATTCATTCCCAAATTTACCAAAGAACATTATTTTTATTTCGTTGTCTTTCTTTTTGCTTCTGTCAATTTCAGAGTAGCACGGTCCTACAAAAAGTGTTATATCGAAACGTCAGGCGGTGCTTACAATCGTTATGCGAATAAAATTTTTTGCAGCTGGGATTGGGGCATCTCGTCGTACAAGGCGGCGAGCTTGCGCTCGGCCTCGATTTACCGCGAGCTCGAGGAGCTCTTGTGGGAGTCCAAGCACTCGTCCACTTCGGTCTCTTGCTCCATGAGGTTTTGGACGCTTTTAATCAGAGTAGCCATGACCACGCTGATATTTGCGATTCTCTGCGGCACAGGTGGCCTATTATGGCTACTACTAAACGAACACCAAGCCGACGAGTCGAATGTCCTATCGGTGCTGATAGTACCTATCGTTATGACTTTGATTGTCAATCTGTTCCCGCCACTGATATCGTGGTCGGTAAGTTAAAACCACGTTAAAAATTGTTATACATTTATTTGCCCCATCCATCGAAACTAATAAACCACTCAATTTCCCAGGTAAAATATGAGAAATACAATCGCGACCGAATCGCCTTCTACATCACGATGATCCGTGTCTACCTGATCGCCTTCATCGCTGTATCGAGTCTGCTGGCCTTCTGGCTGACCCGTGGCGTCCAGGTAGGCTGCTGGCAAACTCGTCTCGCTCAGGAGGTTTATCGTTTGGTACTCCTCGACCTCGTCGTCTCCATCTTCGGCTCGTTCATCGTACAGTGCGTACGCTCGGCTGGTCCAATACACCGACTCCTCGGCCCGCCGACCTTCGACATAGCACGTAACACCCTCGGCCTCATCTACAACCAGAGCTTGTTCTGGCTCGTGCATTACTTCAGCCCGCCTATGTCACTGCTTGTCCTGGTCAAGCTTCTGCTGACCTTCTACGCGAAGAAGTGCGAGCTGCTCAGTTTCTGCGAACCGCCGTCCAAGTTCTGGAGAGCCGCGCAGACGCAGACGCTGTTCCTCGCGCTTACTTTCCTAGGGATGATCAGCGCGCTCACGGTGCTGAGTTACGTTTTTATCTACGTGGATACCAGGAGCTGTGGTCCCTTTTCAGGGAGGGATTATACCTGGGAACTGGTAGTCGAGAGGGTGTTTCATGTGAATAGAGAGAGCTCGTTCTGGAACGTCGTTGGGGAGATTGCCAGTCCGGGGACTGGTATTGCTCTCCTTATTGCTATGTGGTAATTTTTGTTTCCTTCTACTTTAAAATAATGTCAAATATAGATAAAATTAAGTAATATCTAGTTAAATTAAAACCAGTTGTATAATTCAGTTTTGACATTATAAAGGTACCAAAAATATCTTGAAAATACAATATTAAATTTACAGCGTGGCTGTATACTACTTGAGGGCGAAGGCCGAGGCGTCGAAGCAGATGGTTCGAATCTTGCGGGAGATGCTCGTGTGGCAGTCACGCGACAAGGAGTTCCTCCTCAAAACCTTCTCCACGGCCAACGATCAAAGTACGTAACATACTTGTTCCCCTTCATTCATTTGAACAAACTATATTATTTACGAATCCTCGTGTTTACTCTTCACAGACTGGCTTCGCCATCGGCAATCCACCAAAATTCTGGCGGCGCACCTAGACGAGGACGATCTAGCGCGAGACCGTCCCCAGGTGAACGAACCCTCGACGAGCTATTGAGAAGCGATCGCATTTTCTTCTTCTTTTTTTTATTTTACCAATGTAGACGAATTTATCAACGAAAAAGACTGGATGCCGGAATTGTGCCAAATCGAACAATCGTTTTTATAGATATATTTTATAAAGAAAAAAAAAGAATCTATAGACGTATATATATATATTTACTTAAACATTATTATTATGTTTAACGAACTAATAGAAATTTTTTATATAATGTATATAAAGATATGGATATATGACTATTTATATATATATTTTAACGACGAATAAATATATAATTATTTATAAATATTTAATCATCGATTTTTTATTTTTAAACTTGTTGAAACCTTCATTATACACTTTAAAAAAAATATATATTGTTTTCCAATAAGTAAGGGGAAAATATATAAGCCAGATAAATTATAAAAAAGAAAATGTAAATAATAAGTGTAAGAATTAATCTATAAATGCTTCGGAGAAGGGCGAATATATACCAGTACTTTTAGATTTGTAATCTTTTCAGTTATTATTTTCAGTAGAAACTTTAAAAAAATACTGCAAACAATATTTTCGAAACAATAAAAGATAAAATTAAAAAAAGTCCAGTAAGTATTCCCTCCAATAACCAAGCATTTTCACGTACCTAACAAACATTCCCATACCCTCAATTTCACCCACCCACACCCCATATCCAAACAACTCCGCGTCGCCATACCAACGGGGTTCTCCGCGTCTCTACTCAGTCTCCTGCACGCAATAACCTCCATCACGATGTCCTAACCCAGACCGCGTTCCTCGATGGACGAAGTATGCCGATCACCGGGTACCTGCGCGTACACGCGGTCGATGGACGAAGCGCACCGCGTGTCGACCAGCCGCCGACACCATCTCCGTGCGCGTATCCGACCACCGGTCGATAGAACGCCGAAGATCAGCATCCACGATGAGAGTGGGAAACTGGCGTATCCACCGGCTGAGGTGGTACTCAGGCACCAGGAGGAGAGCAAGAGGGTTCAGGAAAGGAGAGCTAGGAAGCTGAAAGATCTCACGGAGAATGTCGTCAGTCTGAGGGAGCTGAAGATGAGGGATGAGCGAGGGATGGAGCCGGAGGGGAAGAAGAGGAAAAGGAGGAAGGAGAGTTGTGTCGAGGGGAAGCCGTGGGTTGATGAGAAAGTACGTTGAGAATTTAGTATTTCATTGTATTTATCGGTTGAATTAAATTTGATAATGTTTTATTTCCATTTTGAAGTGATTGCAAGGTGTAACCGTTATAAATATTAATAACTTCAGAGTTTCTTTATATAGAGCTTAAATTTCTTTTAAATGAAAGTTTTATAAACAGTATATGTTTTTTAATGTTCGTTTTAGGATTATTAGATTGTTGAATAATTAAAATTTATCCTATTTGTTTATTTTTAGTAAAAACTGGTCTTTGGGTTTGAGATACATTAAATGTTAAAAATATAAATAATTTATATTTTAAGGCAACGTATATTATTACAAATTCAGTCAGAACTGAGCATAGTTTGATTGATTCGCATTAAAACAATATTCTTTGACTAATTTTGTTTAACGATACTCCATTTTTAATACTATAATTTTATACAGATAGCTTATTCCAATAAAAATACTTCTCGATAAAACGAAGTTGTCTGTTTTATTAATTAGTATTTATTAAAATTTTAGACATTTTTTCTATACACAAGTATAACACAGTATTATATTTAGAAGAAACACCAATTTTTTCACACTTTACTCTCAGCTATCACAGATAAAACAAGCCGACCTCCCTCGCACGATCGAAAGCCAGCTAGACGAGATCCACCTCCAATTCAAGCAAGACCTCGATAACACCTCCACCATCACACCAGACCAACTAGAAACGATCCACAACTTAAAAACCTGCTGCAACTTCCCTGTCGAGCCCTTCGACCCCCGTACCATGACCGAAGTCGAGCGTCGCATCGTGGGAAAGCTACGCGCCCGCGACGAGTAAGCTAAACCGCAAACCTATAACGACTCTAAATCCCAAAACCATAACTCCTATAACCATAAGTTTCCAGAAACATCTGAAGCTCATCGAGACCGAGGTATCCCAGGTCCACGTGGTTGACCTCCGCTGCGCTGTAGTAGACCACTTGCTTCGCGATCCTCTGAGAAGGGTTAAGCTTGGGGTGGACAGGGTGCCGATCGACTGGCCGGTTTTCGTGGTGCGCGCGCCGGTACCGTGGCACCAGTCGAAACTCACCGCAACGCATTTCATGGAGCACGATCTCTTCGTTACGAATGAGATCGTCAGGTGCATAAGGGAGATCTGGCATGATAGGTGAGTGTTTATTTCATTTAAATTTTATATAAAGTTGAATTTTTGTTAATGTATTATGTCTCCGTCGTCTACAATTACTTGTGTTTACAGTACTTGAACATTTATGTTTTAAGTATATCGTTTATGAAGACTATAAAGAGTCCATGACATTCAGATGTTTTTTAATATATAATCATATACATTATCACAAATTATCTTGCATTTCAATTATATACAGATAAATCTAAAAACCTTTCATGTATCACAGTATTTCCTTAAAATTCATGCTTACAATGTCCGAATTAAAAGCCATTATTAAAATTGATAATAAAAAAAATTGCTTGCCAAATAAACGTATAAATTCAGTTTTATACTTAATTTTTCATCATAATTTCGGTAGACAACACAAATGATTTTTCACTTCACAAATGTATACCCCAACACCCTTGTCCCCTCTCTCGACCTCACATCATTCTCGAGCCCGCAGACACCGTCACATCCTGGTGCTCGAGCCACGCGAGATCGGCAAGTTCCCGGTACCTGCGCCCGAGATCGCCGGTCGTGTTGAACGTATCTGCGTGGCAGCCAAGGAGCGCATAATCGGCGACTGGCTTGCCGACGTCGCTGAACTCTTCCTCGAGAGGAAGCACGCCTGGTCGGGATATTTCGACAAGTCGAACGACGCCTCGACTGCCTGGGTGGAGATGTACTTCAAGAGTGTCAATAGTCTGCTGTCCAAGCAGCTGAGGGAGGTGATTGTCAGGACGGTCGAAGAGTTTAGGGATTTCTTGGTAGGGTATGCTGAAGGCAATGCGTTCGAGGGGGAGTACAGGGACCTGATGTTCATAAGGTATGTGGATCTTTTGTTTTAACGTTAATCAGGTTCGAAGAGTTTTGAATTCTTTCAATGGACTTAAAAGCCTCCTTTTATTTCCAAAATCTAAACGAATGTTTCTTTTCATCACAGGCAACCCTTCATGTCACTGACAGTCGCCCCAACTATCGGCCCAGACACCACGCTTCACTGTCAGCCCAGCGTCCTGGACATGCGCAAGGTCCTGATGCGCTGCTTCAACGTCATCCTCGGCGTCTCCACTGGCATCCCTGGCATCCAGAACATCCTGTTCCCCGAGATCCAGGAGAAGAAGTTCCTGTTCAACGTCAGCCGCCACGAAAAAGACGTACGTATAGACGTTATACCTCAACACCCTACCTTTCTTTTTTTAACCTAAAGTGTAAATTATACACAGATACGAGCGATCATAGAAGAGGCGCTGAACGCCGTGACAGCGAACGTACGGGGCCCAGAGGTTTACTTACAAAGGTATGCCTCATACTTTTACCTGCTCGATGGGTCGGCCGCGCGGAGTCTGAAGGCGTTCATGATGACTGAGCCTGAGCCCTTCCTCAAAGACTTCGCTGCTAAGATACAGGCGTACGACGAGCTGCGGCAGGAGATCTTCCTGTTCCGGAACAAGGTGAGAACGTTGTACAGGCGATCCTTTAAGTTTGTATTCTTATATGTGATCGTTTGGATTTGCAGATTCCCTTGAACATGGTGGAGATCGATTGCGGCGAGTTGAACGAGGAGCTGAGGAAGGTGTTGTACGATCTGCGCTCCTCCGTCTGCGAATACTTTCTCGATCGTGTCCGCAGTAACAATCGCGAGCTCTGCGCTAAGTTCGATGAGATCGCTGAACGCATATCAGGTTGATATTTTTCTACTTTTAGATATGGGAATGTTTCCGTGACGTAATTATGAAAAGATCGGTCTTTTGAAAAAGTGAAAAATTGGATAATTAATCGTCTGATTTTTCAAAAGATCGTTAATTAAAATGTACACTGAGAATGTCTTTCTTTCATCCACATAATAGTTTGTCGCGGAATACCTATAAAACGTCTTTATTCATTTAACGATGCCTCAATCGATTGCAAGAAAGATTCGTTTCATAGAAAAAATATTCAAAGACTCGCTTTCAATGAAATCAGTTTTTTTTAAATGATCAAGTCATTCAAATCGTTTTATTAATAAATTCAACAAAATTTGTGTACCAGCATATATAAAAAAACACTCATCAAATTCGTATGCAACGTATCCGAACACTACACCTTAACCTCGATTAACCCACTCACCCTTTTCTTTTTTTACAGGTATGCCGGAAGTCACACGGGACGTGGTCGAGCTCTACAACTACCTCCTCGAGAGCCGTGACTCAACGATGTTCGTACTTCGCGCTCGTCTCTTCCAGAGCGCGGAGCTAGTGCTCTTCCTGGCGAAGCACCGGGCGGATTTGCGTCCGGACGACGTGCAGCTGAACACGCGGGCATTCACCTGGCCCCGTGAGATGGAGACTGCCATGGATCTAGCCGCGACGCGGCTCAACATGCGCAAGGAGTTCGTCGAGGGTGTGCTGAAGAATCGGGGCACGGCCTTCGATGGGAAGATCAGCGCGTTGCAGGCGAAGATCGAGGTGTTCAAGAAGAAGGATCCGCCTGTTATTACCATGGACGAAATGGTGAGCGCGGCCAGGGAGATCGAGGAGATATCGAAGGGTGAGATATGGAAATGCTTATCTTTTTGTTTTTTTTTTATTTCGTTTGTTGTTATGTGTTTGGATAGATTATTATCGTTATTTTTCGTTTACTATGTATCTCATAAACTTAAACATTCGTTAATATTCAGTTGAAAAATTATTTACTCTTTTACTGTGAAAATCGTACGGTCAGAGGTCACAAAGGCATAATCCACTGACAATCTCCTTCTTCCTCAGAAATGCGCGAGATCGAGAAGGAAGCCGAGGAGATCAATATCGAGGAATCCCTGCTTGACCTCGAGGTCAGCCCTTTCTTGAACCTCCCGACGATGTCCTCAACAGTCAACACATTCGACCAGCTCTGGCACACAGTTCTAGACTTCCACCGCAACTACGACCGCTGGATGTACGGACCCTTCCACGACCTCGATGCAGACGACGTGCGCGAGCAGACTGATGCCACCTGGAAGACCCTCTACAAGTTGTCAAGAGCTCTGACGGATCTACCAGCGCCCAGGCGCATTGCCGAGATGGCCAGAGGGAAGGTGGACAAGTTCAAGCAGTTTCTACCGCTACTGGAGAGCATATGTAACCCTGGCTTGCAGCCCAGACACTGGGAGAAGATCAGCGAGGTCGCCGGTGTCACGATCGTGCCTCAGCCGAACAGCACTCTCTCAGATATGTTGGAGTACGGCTTGATAACCCACGTGGTCAGATTGGAGGAGATATCTTCAGGAGCGTCCAAGGAGCACGCCCTCGAGAAGAACCTACGACGCATGCAGGACGAATGGCGAGAGGTTCAATTCGAACTCAGTCCTTACCGAGAAACCGGTGTACGAATCCTAGCCGCTGTCGATGACATCCAAGTACTCCTCGACGATCATATCCTGAAAGCCCAGACCATGCGCGGCTCGCCCTTCGTCAAGGCCTTCGAGGCCGAGATGCAGGGTTGGGAGGAGAAACTCATCTCCATGCAGGACATAATCGACCAATGGTTAGGCTGCCAGGCTACCTGGATGTACCTGGAGCCGATTTTCAGCAGCGAGGATATCATGAGGCAGATGCCCAATGAGGCGAAGAATTTTAGGAAGGTGGACAAAACCTGGAGGACGATTATGACCTATGTGGAGGAGCATCCACAGGTGCTGCAAGCGACGGGAATGCCGGATATGCTGCAGAACTTCAGGAATTGCAACGCCCTGCTGGATCAGATTCAGAAGGGCTTGAATGATTATTTGGAGAAGAAGAGGCTCTTCTTTCCGAGGTTCGTGCTTTACTTTTGGCGTGAAAATTTCAAGTTCAGTATTAAATGTATGTGACGTTTTTTCAAATATTTGAGAAGATATTCTGAAAATGTGAAATTTTTCATAAGTTGGGACTTCTGAATTCGATAATTTTGGATAGCTATGATCGTTTTGAATAATAATTGTAATTTTTTAAATTAATTTAAATTTTTGATAAGTACAGGACAATGATGTCCATATAATTTTCATAAGGGAATTTCTTAGGGCTAGCACATAAAAAAGCTTGTTTGCGTGTACTTGACTAAAGTAAACAAAGGTTGACCACTGGGGATATCCAATCAATGAAAACAATAATAATTGTGTCACCTTTACAGATTTTTCTTCCTATCGAACGACGAACTCCTCGAGATCCTTTCTGAGACAAAGGATGCGCAGCGGGTGCAGCCTCACCTCAAAAAATGCTTCGAGGGTATTCAAAGCTTGCGCTTCTTCAAGGAAGATGAGATCGTTGGAATGCTTTCCGAGGAAGAGGAATACGTCCCCTTCAGCGGCAAAATTTATCCTGCCGACGCGAAGGGCATGGTCGAACGTTGGCTCGCTCAGGTAAATACACAAAAAAAGGTATTCATTATACGCAGGAAACAAAATAAATAAATCGATTAACAAAAGGTGGAGGAGATGATGAAGGCATCGTTGCGCGACATCGCCCAAGACAGCGTGATCGCGTACTTTAGCACGGAGCGGGAGGAGTGGATCTTAGAATGGCCAGGGCAGATCGTCCTCTGCGCCTCCCAGATCCACTGGACCAGCGAAGTCTGCGAGTCCTTCGAGAACCATTCTACGGCCGACTACTTGGCCAAGTGCAGCGAGCAGATCGATAAGACGGTGGCGCTGGTCAGGGGAAAGCTAGATTCTGGCTCGAGGATTACGCTGAACGCGTTAATCGTCATTGACGTACATGCCAGGGACGTACTGAAGCTGTTGGTCGAGAGTAAGGTTATGGATGTTATGGACTTCAATTGGATTGCACAGTTGAGGTGGGACTTGCTATTTTATAATATTTTAGTGCTAAAATATATGTTGGCTATGCAACGGAAGAAACTTTATTTTTCGAATCATTCGAAGAAGTTAATTAGCAAACAGCAGTACGTATTCTCTATGAGAATTTCTGTCGTGCATCATTAATACTATTTATCGACAATCAAGGGCCAATAATTTAATAATCTATCACAAGCATTGTCAAAACTAACGTCATTATCACGAAAATCTCAGGTACTACTGGCTCGAGGGCAGCGTGACGGTATCGATGATTACGACAGACGTGGAGTACGGGTTCGAGTACCTTGGCAATAGCACACGCCTCGTGATTACGCCGCTTACCGACCGCTGCTACCGTACCCTCATGGGTGCACTGAAGCTTAACCTGGGCGGCGCACCCGAAGGCCCAGCTGGTACCGGGAAAACCGAGACGGCCAAAGATCTTGCTAAGGCTATTGCGAAGCAATGTGTCGTGTTCAATTGCTCGGAAGGTTTGGATTATGCAGCCATGGGGAAGTTTTTTAAAGGGCTGGCGCAGTCTGGCGCCTGGGCCTGCTTCGACGAGTTTAACAGGATCGAGTTGGAGGTGCTGTCTGTTATTGCACAGCAGATACTGTCGATTCAGGTGAGTTTTATCAAAATTCATTGTTCGCTAGAAATAAAATTTATACAGAAATGTTCGAAAGATCATCCAAAAAAAACATAACTTCAATAGAAATATTTTGAAACAGATGGCGATAACGCAACGGCTGGAACGATTCCTCTTTGAGGGAACGGAGATCAAGCTGAATCCGACCTGCAATGTCATCATCACGATGAATCCAGGCTACGCCGGTAGGCAAGAGCTGCCGGATAACCTAAAGGTACTATTTCGGACGTGTGCCATGATGGTGCCGGATTACGGAATGATCGGTGAGATCACGCTGTATTCATATGGGTTCGTCGATGCTCGACCGCTCGCTGAGAAGATTGTCCACACATACAAACTGTGCTCTGAACAGTTGAGGTACATGGTACAAATAGATAGATATACTTTTGTTTATTTTAGGAGACAAAATCAAATGTAGTAATATTAATAAAAGGATTAATTTTGAGGTACAATATCAACTTATATGCCTCGTTATCAGCAAATGATTAATTTATTCGGGTTTATATACAGTGCATTTAAAAGAATTAAAAAATAAAGTTCACAGAGTCATTATGATTACGGCATGCGAGCCGTAAAAACAGTTCTCGTGGCAGCTGGAAATCTAAAGCTAAAATACACAACGGAAGACGAGTCGATTCTCGTACTACGAGCGATTGTCGACGTAAACGTGCCGAAATTCCTCGCCCAAGATCTTCCCCTCTTCGAAGGCATCTACACCGACCTGTTCCCGGGCGTCGACCTGCCCAACCCCGACCGAGACGAGCTCCTCGACCTGGTGAAGGTGCAGCTGAAGAAGAGAAACTTACAGGCGACACCCTGGTATCTCGGCAAGATCATACAGATCTACGAGATGATCCTTGTCAGACATGGCTTGATGATCGTGGGAGAACCGCTTTCAGGGAAAACGCAGGCTTATCAGGCCCTTGCTGATGCGCTCACTGATTTGTCGTCAGTTAAAAGTGCGACTATTAAGGAGATGAAGGTGTCATACAGGTATATTTATCGTTATAATTAATCTGATTATGCTTGAAAAATCAACTAATACCATACCCATTCTCCAGAATCATGAACCCAAAAGCCATAACGCTGGGCCAGCTCTATGGTAGCTTCGACCCGGTTTCGCACGAGTGGAGCGATGGCGTGCTGGCCAACACATTTCGGGAATTCGCCCAGTCGATAACGCGCGAGCGCAAGTGGATCCTGTTTGATGGCCCGGTGGACGCCGTCTGGATCGAGAATATGAACACGGTGTTAGATGACAACCGTAAGCTTTGCCTCATGTCCGGCGAGATAATACAGATGACGCCACGCATGAACATGATTTTCGAGCCAGCTGATTTGGAGCATGCTTCACCCGCGACGGTCAGCAGGTGTGGGATGATCTACATGGAGCCGTCGCAGTTGGGATGGATAGCTTTTTTCGAGTCGTACAAGGTGCAGTTGTCGGAGAAGTTGTTGCCGGAGCAGCTAGAGTTGATCACGGAGTTGGTAGAGTGGTTGTTGCCGCCGTTGTTTACGTTCATTAAGAAAAGTTGTAGGACCTTTGTGGAGATAGGCGAGCTGCATATGTTTACGGTACGTCGATTTGAGTTATCTCTAAAAATCATGTTAACTGAAATTCCGGGCATAGTGCTTATATCATCCTCAAATATGAGAAACTAAGTTATATTTCAAAATTAATCATCTGTAGCATTTTTTCTCATCATTACATTACTTTCAGTCAACTCTTTTAATCATAATTGCAGTCATTCAGAAAGTTGCTAAGCACTCTGCTGGAAGGAGAATCCCAGGTTAGCACAGTCTGGCTGCAATGCGTTCTTCTCTTCAGCATCGTCTGGGGCATCTGCTCGACGCTCGTCAGTGACAGTCGCCAACTGATGGACACGTATTACCGCAGACTCTTACTCGGCGTCGACGACGATCATCCAAAACCTAAGGCCTTCAAACTAACCAAGCAGCAGATGTTCCCGGACCGCGGTACCATTTTCGACTGGGTCTACGATAAGCGGAACAACGGTAGTTGGATCAGTTGGATAGACACAATGCCTCAGGCGACGTTGCCTACACAGGCAAAGATCGTCGACTTGATTGTTCAGACCAACGAAATGTGCATGCAAAGATATTTCCTGTCGTTGTTGGTGGAGAGTTCGATTCCCGTGTTATTCGTCGGACCAACCGGCACGGGCAAGTCCACGGTTGTGTTGGATTACATGCTGAGTCTGTCGAAAGGGAAGTACATACAAAATGTGATGAATTTTAGCGCTAGAACTAGTGCTTATCAAACTCAAGAGATCGTCATGTCCAAGTTGGATAGGCGAAGGAAGGGCGTTTACGGACCAGCCATGGGTAAAAGGTGAATCTCATATGAATACATTAAATTCTATATATACAATCTATTCAACACGTAACTTACTTAAAACTCCCTTCATAAAGATGCGCCCTGTTCGTCGACGATTTGAGTATGCCGCAGCTCGAGGTCTACGGTGCCCAACCTCCCGTCGAGTTGCTGCGTCAGTGGATCGACCACGGGCACTGGTTTGATATTAAGGACACGAGCATGCTGCATCTCGTTGACATCCTATTTATCGCAGCGATGTTACCACCGGGAGGGGCGTCTAACAGAGTTACCGCAAGGTTCTTGCGACACATGCATGTTATAGGAATCGATTCGTTTGACGATGCTACGATGACAAGGATATATGGGACGATACTCGAGTGGCACTTTGGACATGGCTTCGATGGAAGTGTGGCCAGGCTAGGTTGGGACTTGCCTCTTTTTGCTTGACTTCTAATGTAATGAATAAGTACTTTGACGAATCTTAATTATTTTAGGAAAAATGGTGTTATCTGCGACAATGGAGGTCTACCGTAAGGCGATTGAGAACTTCCTACCGATCCCCAGCAAATCTCATTACACGTTTAACATGCGTGACTTTAGTCGAGTTATGGGTGGCATCCTTCTGGTGCCCGCGTCCAGAATGAAGGAACCGGACAAACTCATTAGACTCTGGATTCACGAGGTATATCGAGTGTTCCATGATCGACTTGTCGATGCAGACGACCGAGAGGAGTTGTTCAAGATGGTGAAGTTTGCGTGTTACGAGCATCTTCGGCAGCCTATTGATAAGGTATTGAATCATCTCCTGGATGAGGATGAGCATGAGGTGAAGAGCAGTCATATAGGGGACTTGCTGTTTGGAAATTATATGGAGCCTGATGCCGACCCGAGGATTTACGATGAGATTTCTGATTTTAACGATTTAAATGTTAGTTTTTCCAAATGTTGCAACATACAGTAAAGTTACTCAAGTACTTTTATTATCAAAATAATTGTAAAAAACCAATAAACCTACTTCCAGGAAAAGATGGAGTATTATCTCGAGGATTATAACAGTCTCTCCAAGACTCCAATGTCCCTCGTCCTATTCCGCTACGCAATAGAACACGTGTCGCGGATCTCCCGCATTCTGCAGCAGGATAACGGCCACGCACTTCTTGTCGGTGTCGGCGGTTCGGGTCGCACTTCCTGTGCGCGATTGGCCACCAGCATGTGCGACTACGCGCTCCACACGATTGAGATGACGCGAACTTATGGACCAACCGAATGGCGTGATGATGTGAAGAGTCTGTTATTGCGTGCTGGGTGTGATGGAAAGCCGATGGTGTTTTTGCTTAACGATGGACAGATCAAGGATGAGTCGTTCCTGGAGGATATAAGCATGCTGCTTAATACGGGCGACGTGCCGAACTTGTACAACTCCGAAGAGAAAGCGGAGATACTAGAGAAGATGTCGAATGTTGCGAGAGAGGCACAGATGAAGTCACAAGGGTCTGGTTGGTAAACGTTATCTTATTATTTTGAAAAATGTTAAATTTTTTAATAGGGTTGTTATTCGTATAGGATTCAAATCTTTGTGGATTTGAAGAATTAAAAGAAATAAAGAAAATTTTGAATCATTTTGAATATTTTAAAGCTTGAAACTTTGAGATTGATAAAGATTTTATTTTAAACCTGGCAGAAAAGAAATTATTATATTGTTACATTGGAAAAAAGAGTATTATTATATAACATCCTTACTACAACATAATACAGGAAGAGCAACGGAGACAAGCCCCATGGCCTTGTACGGCATCTTCACGGAACGCGTGCGCAAGAACGTGCACATCGTGCTGGGTATGTCACCAATCGGTGAGGCCTTCCGCGTACGACTGCGTATGTTCCCCTCGCTCATCAACTGCTGCACCATCGACTGGTACACTTCATGGCCCGACGAGGCGCTCGAGAAAGTAGCTCAGCGGCTGTTGCAGGACCTAGCGATCGACGAAGACAGCAAGTTGAAATGTGTTGGACTGTGTCAGAAGTTTCACATAAGTGTGGTTAAAGCCAGCGAGGAATATTGGAAGAATCAGGGCAGACGGAATTACGTGACACCGACGAGTTATTTGGAGCTGATTAAGTGTTTACATAAATTTCATGGGCAAAAGGTAAATTGGAGTTCTAATTTTAATTATTATTTTAAATTTTGATTGCTAATATTATGATCATTTATTTTTTTTCTTAAAGGTCGAAGACATCCAGAAGCAACAAACTCGCTACGAGGTCGGCCTCGAGAAGCTTGACTTCGCTGCCGGACAAGTCTTCGTCATGCAGGGCCAACTACAAGACTTACAACCTCAGCTGGTCGCCCAGTCGCAACGTAGTGACAAGCTCATGATCAAAATCGAGCAAGACACAGTGAACGTCGAGGCAAAGAAGGAGGTCGTCGCCGCGGATGAAGCCTTAGCGAACGAAGCAGCCGCTGCAGCTCAAGCTATCAAAGATGATTGCGAAAGCGACTTGGCCGAGGCAACACCGGCGTTGGAGGCTGCGCTGGCAGCGTTAGACACGTTGAAACCAGCGGATATTACCATTGTGAAGTCGATGAAGAATCCACCAGCGGGAGTGAGGCTCGTGATGGAGGCTGTGTGCGTTCTAAAAGGTACGGTAGTGGAGTAGGAGGATAGCATATGTGATAGAAATATGTATCTTGACAGCCTACAAAATTGATGTAATGAATTCTCTGACTGCAAAGAGAATAAACTATTGCACTAGTTAGTTTGGATCAAATTATTAGGTACCTTTTTACATCGAAACGAAAAATTTTTATGAAATTCTTTACGGAAGTTGAATTACTACACAGACAATTCAATGTAATTACATACTATTTTTCTGCACAGGCATAAAGCCAGACAGGGTACCAGACGCAGCTAGTGGGGGCATGATCGAGGACTTCTGGCCACCATCTGTCCGTCTTCTCGGTGATATCAAGTTCCTAGAGAGCTTAAAGTTCTTCGACAAGGACAATATACCACCAGTTAATATGAAGCGCATCCGCGAGAAATTTATGAATGACCGTAGCTTCCAGCCGGAGGTCATCAAGAAGGTGTCGACGGCCTGTGAGGGTCTGTGCAAATGGGTCAGGGCGATGGAAGTGTATGACAGGGTTATCAAAGTTGTTGCCCCGAAAAAAGCAATGCTTGCGGAGGCAGAGGCTGAGTTGGCTGCGCAAATGGAAACGCTGAATGCTAAACGCGCACTTCTTCAGGTCAGATAGATGGATTTATTTTATTGTTTATGTTTTACTTAAAGTATTACAGTATTTAAAATTAATTTTCAAACAACAATGAATAATTAAGTTGTTGAAATAACACAATCCAGCGATGCTGCCTAGTGCAACTAACAAGTTCGAATGAAATAAACTATGTCAATTCTACAGGAAGTGACGGACAAACTTCAGCAACTTAATGACGAGTTCGCCGAGTGCATGCGCGAGAAAAAGAAGCTTGAGGACCAGATCGAGATGTGCATGCAAAAGCTCGAACGCGCTGAAAAACTTCTGGGTGGACTGGGCGGCGAGAAGACGCGCTGGAGCGAGACTGCGGCATCTCTCGGCGACAGTCTGAACAACGTCATTGGCGACATACTTCTAGCTTCAGGCATCGTAGCTTATTTGGGGGCATTTACGGTTGTGTACAGGGATTCGCTGGTGCAAGATTGGCACGCATCGTGTGAAGACGTAGCGATCCCGTGTTCGCCACCACCGTTTAGTTTGGCTAATGTACTCGGTGATCCGGTTCAAAGTATGTAACATAGGATTTAGTTAACAAAAAAATGTAGTAGATTGAGAATTATAATTTTATTGACTTATTTTAGTTCGATCGTGGCTAATCCACGGACTGCCTGCAGACAAATTTTCTGTGGAGAATGGTATCATCGTCAAATCCGCGGACCGCTGGCCCCTGATGATAGATCCCCAAGCGCAAGCTAACAAATGGATCAAGAGTTTAGAAAAGGAGAACCAACTATCAGTCATTAAACTGACCGATCCGAATTATACCAGAATCATTGAAACAGCCCTACAGTTAGGCTTGCCCGTACTCTTAGAAAACATTCTAGAGGAGATGGATGCGATTCTAGAACCTGTTTTGGTGAAGAATCTTTTTCTGCAGCGTGGCGTCCTTTACATCAAGTTCAGTGATAATATCCTAGAGTACAACAAAGACTTCCGGTTATATATCACCACAAGACTGCGCAACCCTCACTATCTCCCCGAGCTTGCTGTCAAAGTTAGTCTTCTGAACTTCACGATAACTCCTCAAGGTCTTCAAGATCAGCTACTCGGCATAGTCGTCGCCAAGGAGCTTCCAGCTTTGGAAGAACGCAAGAACCAGTTGATCGTCGAGAGCGCAAACAACAAGCGCATCCTAAAAGAGATCGAGGACAAGATTCTCGAAGTACTTTCGAGTTCCGAGGGCAATATTCTAGAGGATGAGACGGCAATTAAAATACTGTCCTCGTCTAAGATCCTGTCCGAGGATATTCGTGCAAAGCAGGAAGTGGCTGCCGAAACATCTAGGGATATTGATAAAGCGAGGGACGGGTACAAGCCTGTCTCACATCATGCAGCGTCGTTGTTCTTCTGTATATCGGAGTTAGCAAACATAGATCCGATGTATCAGTACTCGTTGCCCTGGTATTTGAGACTATTCACAATGGTCATAGAGGAGAAGCACCCCGAAAGTTCCAAAGTAGCTTTCGATTTGCAGAAAAGGATTGAGATGCTGAATAAGAATTCCACTGCAACAATATATAGAAATGTTTGTCGTTCACTTTTCGAGAAGGACAAACTAGTCTTCTCTTTGATTCTTTGCGTTGGTATTTTACGAGGTAACAATTAAGTCATATTATTCTTCTCATTTACTCTTCAAATGTGACATTATATTATTCGTCGCTGTAGGAGACGGAGATCTCGACGAAGACATGTGGATCTTTTTCCTAACCGGCGGCGTCGCCCTGGATAATCCATTTGCCAACCCAGATCCTACCTGGCTATCGGACAAATCCTGGTCAGAAATCTGTCGGGCGAGCCACTTGGATGGATTGGAGGACCTAAGGGAGTCCTTTGTATACAACATCGCTGGGTGGAAGAGCTACTACGATTTACCGAATCCTCAGGAGCATCCATTTCCGGCTCCGTTTGATACAGAGCCTAATGACACATTAAGAAGATTAGTGGTAATCAGGTGCGTGAGGCCAGATAAGCTCGTTCCAGCCATTAGAACATATATTATTCTGAAGATGGGACAGACATTCGTCGAGCCACCACCGTTCGATCTGCGAGATTCGTACAACGATTCTGATAACGTAACCCCTTTGATCTTCATTCTTTCTCCAGGTAAAGATCTTTCTTACAAAAATCTTGGCAAAATTTCAAACCATAACAATTACCCTGTCATCCCATACTCAAGGTTCCGATCCTATGGCTGGCCTCGTAAAGTTCGCCGGTGATCTGGGCATCCCTGCCAAGAGCCTTCGCGCTATATCCTTGGGCCAGGGTCAGGGTCCAGTAGCTACCGAGGCCATAAACCGTGGCCTCGAGACCGGAGACTGGCTTGTTCTACAGAACTGCCACCTCGCCGAATCCTGGATGCGAGAGCTGGATCGCATCTGTGATGAAGTCATCGTGCCCGCCAGTACACATACCAAGTTCAGGTTGTGGTTAACCAGTTATCCGTCCAAGGCTTTTCCTGTATCAATACTGCAGAACGGCGTAAAGATGACGAACGAGCCGCCCAAGGGTCTGAGGAATAATCTGATGAGAAGTTACGCGAGTGATCCAGTTTCGAATCCAACATTCTTTAACGTGAGTGACGTAGTATTGACTGCAAATAAGCAATAAACAATGAAATTACTGACACTATATTATTACTCTATGAGATATATATTGTAATAAGGAATGGAATAAGGAGTAAAGCACGGTATAAGTAGTTCCAATTTGAAGAAGAGAAATTCGAGTTTGCACTCCTTAATAAGTGATTTTTAAAGTAATAGCTTTCTATATTAACAATTCCATAATTCTTTCGAACAGGGATGTACGAAGCTGATCGAATGGCGTCGCCTGCTGTTCTCTCTGTGCCTCTTCCACGGTGTCATTCAAGAGCGTCGAAACTTCGGCCCCCTTGGCTGGAACATACCGTACGAGTTCAACGAATCCGATTTGCGTATAAGCCTGATGCAGCTGCAGATGTTTCTGAACGACTACGTAGATGTTCCCTTCGAAGCCCTGCTGTATCTCATCGGTGAATGTAATTACGGGGGCCGTGTCACCGATGACAAGGACAGGCGGCTTCTGAATTCCCTTTTGCAAAAGTACATGACTCCCAAGGTTCTTGAGGACGCGGAGTATTCGTTCTCACCGAGTGGAATTTATCGATTGCCCGAGAGTATGGATTATGAAGGATGCATAAGGTACATTAGAGGATTGCCCTTGAGTCAATTACCTGAGGTTTTCGGGCTTCATCAGAATGCGGATATAACGAAGGATAACCGCGAGTCGATGCAGTTGCTCAATGGTGTTTTACTCACCCAAACGCAATTAGGTCAGTGTTCCATCAGATTATTAATAATTAATTAGTGTAGTATATAGCCATTATCAATGAGCTAATTCAACTCTTCCCAACAGGTGGAGAAGCCGAATCGGATAAGAGTAACGAAACCATGGTCTTCGATCTCGCCAACGAGATCCTCGACAAGCTACCCGCTCTCTTCGACGTCGAAATCATCGAATCGCGGTTCCCCGTCGTCTACGAAAACAGCATGAACACGGTTCTTCGCCAGGAAGTCATACGCTTCAACCGTCTCATCGACGAGATCAGAAGCTCTCTGAAGAACGTGAAGAAAGCCATTAAAGGTCAGATCATCATGTCGTCGGGTTTAGAAGAGATCTTTACGAGCATGAGCGTGGGCCGCGTACCAGCCGCCTGGGAGCGCAAGTCTTATCCTACCCTGAAGCCATTGAGTAGCTACGTAAATGACCTGCTTCAGAGGATAGAGTTTCTTCAGAAATGGGCGGACAGCGATGCGCCTGCGGTATTCTGGCTGTCTGGATTCTTCTTCACCCAGTCATTCTTGACGGGTGTGCTGCAGAATTACGCGAGAAAGCATAGGATACCCATCGATCACCTGGACTTTGAGTTTGACATAACAAGGTTCGTTAGTTTTTTCGTTCGGTATTTTGTATGGGAAATAAGTCTTTTGATTGATAAAAAATGAGAAAACTGACTGATAAAAGGTGCAAAAAAATACTTTTTAGTTTAAAAATTTTGATGTTTTAACATTTTTTTGATCACATTAATAATATTATTTTTAAAATTTTTAAACATTCAATTAAAACTATATAGTATTTTTATCAAACACATATTATTGAGCTCCCACCGCAGCATTTCAGTTCAATCCCTCTTATTAAAACGCAACAAACAACCCAATAAATCCAACTTTCAGCTTTGAAAGTCCCTCGGAGATCACCGAGCCTCCCAGCCACGGTGTCTACGTCTCTGGCTTGTTCCTCGAGGGCGCGCGCTGGAACCGTTCAACCCAATCCCTCGACGAATCATCGCCGAAAATCATGTTCGACAGCGTACCTATAATTCATCTGAAGCCAGGCATAAAAGCGAACTTCGTGCCGACGCCAGTGTACTACTCGCCCCTGTACAAGACGAGCGAGCGCAGAGGTGTGCTCGCGACTACCGGACACTCGTCCAACTTCGTCATGTTTGTGCTGCTGCCCACGAGCATGGACGAGGCGCACTGGATTGATCGCGGCGTCGCTTGTCTGTGTCAGTTGGATGATTAAAGAGGGGGAAGCTTCTGGACCATGATGGATGGGTCAAGGGACGCTTGTTATTTTAATATAAAGGGATTCTGAATTGCTTGTAATCAATTTTTTATCGATTTTATTGTGTAAATATATATATGATGGAATTAAAGTGATACTAGGGTGTTTGTCTAACTTATTAAAATTTCATTGTTTTACAAATAAGCATCGTAAATGTAGGTAATTCTGAAAGAATATCGAAATAGAAACTAAGGATCGCTGTCAGAAAAGAATTGTATTTGCAATTTTGCATATTTTGTTTAATTGTTTATAATTATTTTCTCTATTAAAATTGTAAGGCGTTTTTATCAAATGATTTCCACCAACCATATACATCTCGATTTTTTGTATTTGTTTACGGTTATCGTTTTAATTTCAAATAGATTTTTTAATTTTAAATAAATTTAAATTTCGACTATATTCTTTATATTTTGAAAGATTTTAATGTAACTACTTAATACGACCACATTGGCAAAAGTATCAATGTAAAATTACTATAATAGGCTCAGACTAGGTACAAATCCGACCTAGGTTGAATCTAGTTAATTTAGTATAATTCAATATGAAAGCTAAAAAAAAGTACGAAATATAAATAGAATTTGATCGCGAAGTATTAAAGTTGGAGTATATTTTATGCGATTAGCATGCATGAATAGATATATACTTTTCCGTGGAATAACTGCTAAGCGCCGCACTCGTGAGAACGGGAGAAGAGAACTATAGTTAAGTTTTCCATTCAAAATTAAAGGGCGTTTAAAATGTCATAGTAAATATTCTGATATTCAAATTACTACTTTAGTATAATATTTATTTTTAAAATAATTAATTCGATAGTAGTTATATCTTATATTATTTTTTTGCTCATCTAAAACGGATATTTTACTTATACACTGGTTAGAAAATAACTTTGCTGAGCATAGGTCGGATTATTGCCTAAGTTTCAATCTAGCAATTTTGTTTTTTAAGCTATACTAAATTGACGCGCGGGATGTGTCATGTGTAGCTCCAAACAATTACAAAACAAAAAAATCATAGCATCCGCATTTTTATAATCTTTATCAAAACTATTTTAAATGATTGAAAATAATTCAACGACGCATTAGCTATTTGCTATATAAGAAAAAGGAAAAAAAAGAAATTCTAATGTTTTCGCGATACATAACCGCAATCACCCATACTTATAGACTATAGAACAACAGAGGGAGAGGGAGATCGTCATTTGAAATGACATTGTTTTTAACGGTTTTGCAAGTCAGTTCCTCAGCGAGCCAATCCCGGCCGGCCTCTCCTCGGCACGCAGCCCGACCAAACAAACGCGGCGCGCTGATGTCGCTCGATTGTCGGAGAAAATGTAAACAAACGTTGTTTATATACTTGTTACGAAACACTTGCAATGACTTTATAGATACACGCGCTCTACACTCTCAGTTTAGCGCTGTAGCGCTGCGGAGAGCAACGTGTACTTATATAAATATTGTACATATACATATATATATAATACGTATCTTATACTTTGTAACGAGAACTTCGATCGGTGCTCGCCGCTGCTGCTGCTGCTGCTCTTCACACGTGGACTTTCCGTCTCTACAGGGGAAGAGAGAGACAGAGCGCGAGATCGTTATAAAAGCGCCCGTGATATCATCGCACCGCACCGACCGCATCGAGCGAGAGAGAGATAGACATAGAGAGACGGTCGTATACATACATTATACACATCGCGTGCGCGAGAGTGAGAAGGAGAACGATTGTGGTGTATGTATATATAGGTATACATATACGAGGGAGGAGAGAGAACTACATATACTACACGGTTGGAGCGCGTGGACTACAGAGTCCCCCTCGCGGCGGCGAACGTCCTCTACTTCCGCTCCCCTTTTCCGCGCTGGCCGCGCCGACGTCTGTATACACACCGCGTGCAGCGCGTGTCGTCAACGAGAAAGAGAGAAAGAGAGAAAGAGGGAGAGAGTATATATACAATACCACGACGACGATCTCTCTCTCTCCCCCCGCGAAAGTGGAAAAACCGCCGGTCCTCGCGAATTTGCGCTCGATAGTGACGACGGGACTCGACTCACGATAGCGAGAAACGACGGACGGCGGACACACGCACACGGTCCTCCCCCACTTCTTACGTATAAAGACGTACACATACGCGTATATGCACGCTTATATGGATAGACGGAGAAGGTAGCGACGTAAACACGTTGGAAGGTATATACCCGGCATGCCGGTAACAGAAGCAGCCCGTCGACCACGAAGATGTTCCGCCACCGTAGCAGCAGCAGCTCCGGTCTCGCGGTGATCTAACCTCAAACTCTCCGTTCTCCACACGTATCAGTCGCGCGTGCGTGTGCGATATATATATAGATAACCTGCAGAGTCGAGTAGAGAAAGAGGTATATTGGAAGGGGGAGAGAGCATATACACGCACGTATATCTCTGTGTGCTGCGGGAAAAAAACACGGAGAGGAGAGAGAGAGAGGACGTCACGCGAGTGTGCGCGAAGAAAAACAACTGGGCTCCCGGTGCGTCGTCGTCGTCTCTCGTAAGTATATACACAGAGACGTACGAAAACGGAGCGCGAGACGAGGAGGAGAAGAAGAAGAATAAGAAGGTAGAAAGGAGAGAGGAGAAGTGGGCCGCCGATGGACCGCTCGAACATTGCGCCAGCACGCGCTGCTCCCAGGCTTGTCACGTGGTAGCCACCCACGTTTCGCCGTGTAGCCGCCGTCGTCGTGCGCGTGTGTTTTGTGGGTAAACAAGAGAGGCGAGCGAGTTAGAGAGGGGCAGAGAAAGAAAGAGAGCGAACTCGAGGAGGAACGGAGCGGAGTCGAGAGAAGAAAATAATCGTCAGTCAGTCTCGTCCGGGGAAGAAGATTTTCTTCGAGAGGCAACGTGTGAGAGTATATACACGAGAGTCAAGGGTTTTATCACGTAAGTATAATACGTGCGCGTGTGTTATACCCTCTATATAAGCCCCCCGTCGTCTCTCCCTCGTGTGTGCGCGCGCGGCGACTTGCATTATCGAACCTCGCGCGCGCGCGTGAGCCAGAGAGGAGTGAGAGAGGGAGCGAGAGAGAGAGAGAGGAGTGAGAGAGGAACTTGTGGCTCGTTTGCAATTTTTGCTCATCCTCACGCGCGTGTGTGTCTCTCTTTTTCAGGGGCCGACCGAGAGTCAGCCAGCCAGCCAGCGCCGACGACTGCTACGAGTGTGCGTGTGCCTCGCGAGAGAGGAAAAAAACACACATACACGCGACGGAGGCCGGCCATATTACGCGGACGACGACGACGTCGAGGAGGAGAGATTACAGTACACAAGAGCAGCGCCGTGAGAGAGTGAGAAGAGATTGAGTGCGAGAGAGAGAGAAAGAGAGAGAGGAACGTGCGTGTGCTGAGGATAACGAAGATTCGCGGGATTCTTTTGAGAGGAGGAGGAGGAGGAAGAGAGAGGGGCAGAGAGAGTGTGTGGTGAGCTACTGCTATTGTTTTTGGTATAAGGGTATAAAATATTAAAGACAGTGAGATGTCAACGTACACGAGAACCCAGGAAAGTGATGCTTGGGCACTGCTAGCCCTCAAATCAGCGCCAGCTAGTCCCTCCAAGATGCAGTGGAACCCGGAGTCCAAAGGCGCTGCCATTGCCCGGCTGGAGGGCAGGGAGTTCGAGTACATGGTGCGACAGAGGCGCATCACCATTGGACGCAATAGCAGCAAGGGGGAGGTGGATGTCAACATGGGTCACTCCAGCTTCATATCCAGAAAGCACCTGGAAATCTACTACGATCATCCTTACTTCTTCATGACGTGCAATGGAAAGAATGGAGTCTTTGTTGATGGCGTGTTCCAGCGCAAAGGTGCTGCTGCCTTTCAACTGCCAAAGACGTGAGTATTGTTGTAGTTTATTATTGAATTATTGGAAGGTTGATCATGTTGAGGGAATTAAAAAAAGTCTGGTGCAGAGAAAATAATTAGATGTGTTCTATTTTTGTTACATTTTTTAAGGAAAATATTCAAAATCATCTTTTAGAAGAGTACTTATATTTTATTTCTAATGAGAGTTGGTTTTATTTTAGTAACAAATATTTTTTCTTCTATTTTTTGGTAGACCTTGATTATAACCTCAAGAATAGTACTTGAGAAATACATGCATGAATATTGAATTTATTTCCAAAGCAAAGAATATCATTATTTAGTAATTCAATATTTAAACTTGTAGAAGATTTAGACTTGTATATTTTCACATAATATTTCATACATTTTTATGCAATAAAAATATTTTTATTTACATTGCAAAAATAAATATAAACAAAAATATTTTCATTTATCTCCTTTAAATGTCAATAAATCATTTAGTTACATTACGTTTATTACATAGCAAATAAAGAATAATTTAAGTACATATTTAATTAATAAATAAATGATGCAATATTTATTGAATTAGATAACATTTGTAATAAGATCTTTTTTATGATATAATCTTTATACACAGTTCTTAATGTAGATTATCTCAACAGATATTAATGGTTAATATTTTTATTTCAGGTGCACATTCAGATTTCCAAGTACAAACATAAGGCTTGAGTTTCAATCATTGGTAGATGAGCAAGACCAGAGCACTATGAGGCTACCTTCGCCACCTAAACACAAAGCACCACTGCCACCTCTACGCATAAATATCCCAGAACCTGGTAGTTATGGCAGTCCTTTCCCATCCCCAACGGGGACAATAAGTGCTGCAAACTCGTGTCCAGCAAGTCCACGTTCTGGTCAAGGCAGGAGAAACATATCTGCTGATTTACAAATGGTTGCAGTTTATGCAGCTGCAGTTGCTAATGATCCTCAAAATTCTCAGCCTCATGATGCTACACAAAGTACAAGTAGGCAAATGAGTCCAGAACCTGGGGCAGAACCACGTTATAGAGCAGGAGGAGGAACAAGTGGTAAGATTTTTCCTTCATAAATATTTTGTAAATAAAAATATTATGATGAATGGTTATTTAAAGATTAATGTATTATTTCTATAATTTCAGCTAATGGGAATGCTGCTGCTCCACATTATAGTCCGCCTAAAGATGATTCGAAACCACCTTACTCTTATGCTCAGCTCATTGTGCAAGCAATAGCTTCGGCACCTGACAAGCAACTAACACTATCAGGAATTTATTCTTATATAACAAAAAATTATCCGTACTATAGAACAGCTGATAAGGGATGGCAAAATTCTATTAGGCATAATTTGTCGTTAAATAGATATTTCATTAAAGTTCCAAGAAGTCAAGAAGAGCCTGGTAAGGGATCATTCTGGAGGATAGATCCCCAATCAGAAGCAAAACTCATCGAACAAGCATTTAGACGAAGAAGACAACGTGGCGTGCCTTGCTTTCGTGCTCCCTTTGGATTGTCGTCAAGGTTTGTATCATTGCTTTCTAAAACTATATCATTTCTACGTCCGAATAGTTTTTGATTATTGATTATTATTTTGTTCAATAGAAGTGCACCAGCGTCTCCATCGCATGTGGGCATAAGCGGCTTGATGACTCCCGAATGCCTCAGCAGAGAAGCTTCTCCTGGACCAGAGTCATACCCAGACAGTTCAGTACCTTCTCCTGCTGGACAGCTGAGTAGTCAGTCGGCTCCTGGATCGCCTGGTCATCCTTACGTGCCACCCTCGCACAAGTCACGATTGATGCAACAAATTACAGTTGTCACCAATGGTGTTAACAGTGATTCTAATACGAGAGAAGGTAAAAACATTTTATTTTTAAGAGATAATGAGAAACTTTTATAAAGCATATCTGGCTCATAGACAATTTAGTAATTTGTCAATTTATTTTTGTTGTTAAATCGTACATTTTATTTCACAGAAAAGTATTTGATACCAAGCAATGTATCTGATGAACACGCTTTATCTCCAGCTGGGCAGTATAGTCCAGCTCCTGTTATTGTACAAACAAGTTATAATTACAGGTAAATATCGAAATTATCTTTACAAAAACGATGTCTTACTAATATTAGAAGCATAGCGCGTATATATATTACTATACGCAACAGTTTTCGGCTTCTAATGCCATGTGCTTTAAATAAACTTGAGGATTGATTAAGTAAGATATTACACGAATCATGTAAGTTCTTTGTACAGAAAAAGTTTCCGCAGATAACGTGATCTATTTCTTAGCAAAAGTGCGGCTTATCCAAAAGATGGATGAAAATTAATCCTTTTAGAATCGCGTTAAAAAAGTAAAATCAATTTGTTCCAAAGAGTGTCGGTTCTCAGGAAATTAAGCAAAAAAACTTTGAAAAATACGGAAGTCCATAAATCGAACATTTTAACTGTTCGAGCGTTTTACAAAGATATTATCGTTCGGTCTATTCATGATCAACATTATGAAAATAACACTAATGTAATTATATCAACAGTACCAAATATTAATTACTCATTTAATAACTTACAGTGGAAACTATATCGCTCCTGACGCAGGCGTTGGAGTGGGCAAACGAATTCACGAGGAACCTGACAGTTCACCGGGCTCACCGGCACCACTGGCCATTGTCGAGAGTCCCGAGCCGTTAGAACAGCACCAACTGCACCCAACTCAGTCGAAGCGTCAGCGCGTACACGATGCGGATGATCACTGAACACAGATCCACAACCGCACGCACGCGATGTGCATAGACGCGCTAGCAATTTGCAAAAACCTTTACTTTTTTTGGATGTAGGATAACGCTGTTTTATCGCATTCACCTTAAATCGCCAAATGTTCTCGTCCACAAAACATATACACACACACGTACAGAGACACATATACACCGACACATCTCCCTGTGTATTTTCGTCGCGCGCTCGGCAGACACACACATACACATATACAGAGAGAAACAGAGACAAATCGGTGCATCAGATATCAATTCGCTGCTTTTGGGAGACGGAGACAATGATACGAGGATGTACACGAATTGCGAGCGATGCGAAGATGGTCGCAGCCCCCCGAACCATACACGTGTTTCGTTCGCGTCTTAATTTCCCGTGATACGGTCCATTATATTAGCGTCACCAGTTGTTATCTTTAAATGAGTGAAAAGAGAAGGAGAATTATTGGTGAGAGAAAAGACGATGTAAGAGGAAACGAAAAAAAAACATGAGAAAATTTATATTTATTTGAGAGAAAGAATCAGTGAAAAGTCATTCTTATCGCTTTAAGTGAAATTGCTTTATTAAATTTATTTTTATTTAAATATTAGCCTATCGCTGCGAGAAACTTACAATTTTTTAAAGCAGCTAGACAAAAGCTACGTACTCAGATGCTAGATATAGTTTATATGCAAAACCGTTTCTAAAATCTTTTTTTTCGTTTATGCAGTCTAATTCAAAAGATTTTTATTTTAAAGCCAAGGTTCTGAAGCAGATTCCAGTTCATTTGAAAGTCATGAAATTTTTTTCATTTTTACAATACGTTATGTTATGCTAATAAACTTTTTTTAAATTGGTAAATTCTTTGAAAGAAAAAAAAAATTTCCTACCAGGAATGTTACCGGCCAATACTCTCATAATGTGCCTGCCCAAACAAGAGATCGAGAGAATGAAAGAGTTAAAGTGTAGGACTCACTATATTTGTACCAAAAAGAAAAGAGACATTTCATTCAAATGTGTAACATGTACTTGTCCGAGTCTTAGAATTTATCACAATTACAGTAACTAGTTGACTTGAGACTCCCTCTACAGGGATTCTCGTGATCATATTATGCGGAAAATCCTTCAATAAGTCGATGTGAGGATTGTATACTTTATAATACAAAGGTCAGACTAAGAAGCAAGCGATTGAAAAATATTTATCTGCGTCTTTTACGGGGCTTGCAATGGCAATTTTTTCCCGCGAGTTGTAAAAAGCCTTTCGAAACTTTAGAAAGCAAGAGATAACAAAAAAAAGAAGAATTTAAAGACATTGTCATTCTCTTAAATCAGACCCAGACCATCAACGATGGATTAGAAATAACAATAAAGATGTGTAATTTTTAGCAATAAAGTAAACGCTCGACGCATATTAAACATAGAAAAAAAGAATCCATGATTTCGTAAAAAAAAAATCTTATTATCTTAGCAGCAATCACGTACGACGCTTAAACGCCTACCTATCTCTAGCTACCCTCGTTTATCCATTCGTTTTTCTGCAACAAAGACAAAACAAAAACTCGTCGCTTCGCAATCTTAAGTTTTGTCCAGTGTACCGCACAGACTTACACACACTTTTACGATGTTTCTTTCGCTTCGTCGACACGCGAGGACTTTAAAAGAGAGATTTTACTTTTCGTAAACGGTGTGAGAGTAGGCAAGAGCAAACAAAAAAAATCATGATCTCGCGCTAGCAAAGAGATAAAGGAGAGAAGGAAATGAAGCGGGGACGAGTAGTTAGACACACACACGCAGACAGAGAAAGAGTGACTGTGAGGCGAGAAAGAGAGGGAGTGAAAGACGGCGAGTGCGAGGGAGAGAGAGCGTGGTTATAGATGTATAAATAAAATGCAAAAAAGTGATATTGAATAGAGTTGTTGTTCTCTCAAGTATGGAACGTCAGTCAGGATCATCATCCCCAAACCCCCTTAACCCCTACTTCGAGCCTGAGCTTATATAGTTTTTGCACCAAAGTTCTCTTTGATCTTTGTTCCAGCGCGTTTTATTGGAGAGATAAATGTACTATACTTATGTAGTTCTAACGGTGTACAACAATTAGTACTACGTATATTCGTATAAACAAAATATACATATATGATGAAATATATTATAAAAAAAGTATATTAACTATAATTATTATGTTGAGAATAGAGACCCCAGTCTCTCGATTTTCGCGTCCTTTTTCTAAGCTATTAGAGACGATGGCTTCTGGTGAAGTTCATAAAAATTTGTGTGTTCACAAGTGCACATAATAATACAAAAAACGCATGTGATATTTGTTTTAATAACTGTTCGAATTTGTTTTCAGTTTATCTGTAATCAAAATAACGATGATTTTATTTAGCAGTCAAATATCTTCTGCAGAGTCTGCGCAATTTCTTAAGAATTTCACCCGAGTGCTCAACTAACAAAAAGATACGTGCATGTGGGTCAACCAAAGTAGCTTTACTTAAGATGTATAAAATGTTGAGTGTAAAATGAAAACTATTTTTTTAGATTTTTAATACATTTGAAAGGGCAAGGAATAAAATAATAAAAAAAATACATTTTAGTGATTTATGTTTTCGAATTGTAATCGGTTGTAAATTACATAGCACTCTACGATCAAATTCAAATCGAATGGAATTCATTCACGAGTATGCAAACTACTATTTACCTGTTGTCAAAGTATTAAACGAGAAACTTCAAATGGGAAAAAAATTGATTCTTTGTTTCATCTACAAGTACGCTCTTAGGTGTTATCTTCGAAAACAAAGTGATATTTACTAACGTCTTAATTCTAAGACTAGTATTTAGCTTCTCCACGATATCCTGAATGACGTGATACCTCATTAAATTCAGAAAAAAAAACAAAACAAAATAAGAATGATACTTAGAACTTAGTGAATTACGACAGTGAAAACAAAGCAAAAAATAAAGGACAAAATGAGATAAGACGTGCGTATGTTTTACGTATGAGTGTAGCGAGAAATTGCGCGAGAGAGAAAGAGGACAAAGAATTAAAAAAAAGTAAAGAAAAAGAAAATAAGAATTATATAATGCCAATCGATCTCTATTTTTATCATAGAAGGAAAAAGAGAAGACGCTTGTAAAGCGCGAGAAAATTTGAGATGATGATCGATGATGGTGTCCGATCCCATAAAGATCGGCGGGACACGTCGACTACGGATCGACTTTTTTGCGTTAAAAACAACATTTGATAAAGTGACGAAAACAGAAACATTTATATAATTGTCAAATATTAATTAACTTTGTCTACAACGAAACGAAAATTTGTACCACGTGTTTATGTTTTTCTTTTTCTCAATTTTCATGTTATGTAAATAATTGAACAGAATTTTTCTTTTTACGAAATCAATGTATATTTCTCTCATTGTAAGATTGGCAAATTTACCTGCGATGCGTTAATGATAATTAGTTGATAATAAAATTAAGAGCTATCAAAAATAAATAAAAAAAAATCTTGTTTTTAGATATTTTAAAAGTTTATCGTTAGATTAAGGTATATTCGGTTTATCCTCGAACCGCGGGAATTACGTACTGTTGAATTATTTACATTTCATTATCTCAATGTACTTTCTATTTATACGCTACGAAAAAAAAAAAAAAAAAAATTCAAAAAAATAAAACTTGGATCAATGAACACACTTGTTTTTAATGAGTAATCCAACGGGCGTATTTTTAAAAGAAATTAATTCAACGAATTCTGCGTTGTTTTTTTTTATCAACAGTAACAAGAAACACAAAAAACTTGTCTGGCAAACTTGCCACACACGAGCCTCAATGAATTAAAAAAAGTAAGAAGAAAAAACAATTGTGTTTCGCATATATATTATACGAATGTGTACAAGACGCGAGTATTAATCGAGTACTTGACTAATTGTGATTGATGTCCGCGCGGCGGGAGCGGGAATCGATAATAAATATTGTGAGCGTACAATAAGTCGCGCGCTTGAGAGAGAAAGTGTGAGAGAGAGAGAGGGATGAGGTAAAAGTTAGTGTACGGGTTTTACGAAGGAGAATTAACAAAAAATCCTTCCGCGCCCTGCGCATGAGATATAAACAAAGTAAGATGAAAAAAATAGCGAACGATCCGATCAGCTGGCTGCTTTCAAAAGAGGACGAGGATATAAAGCTCGATATGATATTTTGTAAAGAGAAAAAAAAACAAATAAGGATAGAGAAAGATGACTCTTTGTAAGAGGCAAAATAATATGAACTTGATGATTAATAATAATAATAATAATTATAATAATAATAATAATGAAAAAATAATCAACATTGAGAGCACAAGGAAGCGAATGGGAATATTGCGTGAATGGCGAAGCTGACGAACGAATTATACAATTTAAATGGCTTTTGGACAGAAATTCGAAGCGAGAGATAGAGGTATGAGAGGAAGAGCGTGAGTGAGATGTGAATGAGAGAGAGAAAGAAGTATATAGATATATATATATATAAAATTAGATTTCCCGATAACCGATAATCCACGTATAAGTCTCCGTTTGATCATCGCTCCTCTGTGTTTCTTCATTTTCTCCCAAGTACCTAGAGAAAACAAAAAATACAAAAAAAGGAAAAAAAACAAAACAAACAAGTCACCTACTTGTCGCTAATAAAATTTATTAAACGTTCGCGTGGCTCTTTCATTCGTTACCACCACTCTCACTTCCAATAGTTATCCCAAAAGTAGTTTTTCTTTCAATTTCTTTTGTTGTATTTATTTTAAATGGTTTGTTTAACTGATATATATGCTACTGTCGTTAATTAAACGAACATTAAATTCGTAGTCGTACATGTGTAGATTAATTTTCTGTTTGAATTACATTACGTGCAATATATGTCAATGACGGGAAAATACGGAATGAATAATTGCATGTGGAGATATTTTTTTAATGCAATTTAATACTACTTCGGATCAATGCGGCTTCCAGAATATCTATGATAGAATTATAACATACGTTTATTCCTAATTTATTCAGTGAGATTTTATGAAGCTTTTATTTTTGTTCGTTCTTTATGTTAATTATAAAAGACAAAGGACTCTGAAGAAAGATTATTTCTTTTTATTATTTCATTATAAATTGTCAGAGAACAGTGACTAAAAATACGATTTATACAGCTGTAAACGTCCAGATTATTCTCAAATTAAGTTTTTCTTTGGAAAGATTGACGAATCGCGTCAAGGAATTATTGCCGAGAATAAAAAAATCTAATTAAATTGACTTTTGGTAATCTAAACTGCGGAGCCAATAATATACTTACAGGTTTTCACATTAAATTTTACATTATTCTCATTTATTTTGTCATTCTCCTTAAAAATGTTTGGCATCCGTTATTCAGAATCCACGCAACAATTGAGATAATTAAAAAGAATGGAAAATTCAACGACACTAACGGCACATAGCTCCGACACATCCCCAACATTATCTTTAATGCAAAAAAAAAAAATAAAAACTATGAACATATATTTCCATTAATTAAAAAACACACAAAGTTTTCGTTAACTCGTAACCAAAAATATATCTACCTTACCACGCGCGCCTCATATACCTTCCACATCCCACTTTACACAAGTCATCTCCTTCCCCCGTCACGCGTAAAACATGCAGCACACCTCGCGCATCAGAGAGCAAGCTCTCGCGCCCCGCTGCATCGATTATCATGATTTATTTGCGGCGGCGCGTCGCTTTTACACAGCCCGCAGCCGATTAATAATTCGATCTATGCGCACATATACGTAGCTACGTACCAAACCCGCGAAAGAATCGCGCGGCATTCGGGCTTCGGATTCCCGGGCTCCGGCCGCGTGCACATATACGTGCGATCGATGCTCTCTCGCCCCCCCGCAGCATGCCGAGAGAGAGAGAGAGTAGGTAGTGGATATTTCATTAGCGCGAGTCTTGACGGAGGTGTGTGTGTATATAGCGCACCTGTTTATATTTTCGCGGAGGGAATGCGCGATGAGGAGCTGGGGGAGGGATTTGTTATTGATATATAGCGAGGAGAGGAGCTAGGGGGTGTGAGAGTGTATGGTAAGTTAATGAAAAAATAGATTGGTTGTCTTATGGAGTCGTATCAAGTGGGTATTAGATTCTTTTTTTTTTAATTTGTTTGCTGTAAGAGACGATTTCTCGCTTGGCATAATTTTTAACTTATTTATAGACTGAATATTTTGAACTATATAGAATTGTATATACGAAGGGTCCATGAGCAGCCGTCCATCGATCTCTTTCAAAATATAGAATATCTGGTAAAGTAAAAAATTCAAAGTCTCGCCGTAGTAAATAGAGCGTGCCGGATAGATTGAAGATATTTTCAACAATTCCGATACTCGCGGGAAGTGACCTATTCTATTTGCTATTGGCTTTGAATTTTTTATTTTTTATAGTCTACATTTTGAAAGGGCTAGACAGCTTTTCTTGGACACTATTGTAATTTTAAACTGCCAACAATTTTAAATTTCAGCAACTACAAGGTTTACACAACGGTATACGTGATTTAAATTATTATGAGATTAAAAAAAAAAATTTTAAAAGTATATATAACTAAGCGTCTGACATATTTTTTGAATTTAAATGTAAAATAATTTAAAATTTTATAACACGTGCACGGGCCATAAGTACAGCCCTCGTCAAAGGGCTAATTCAGCAAAAGTTTTTTGTATTAATCAAAAATGTCGTGTGTTTTCCTTTCATTCTGGAATATTTTTCGGAATAAAATGTTGTAAAGTTTTGTTATTAAAATACTTTATATCTACATTTTTTTTTCATTTTCATATATGAAAGAATATTTTTTACTTTATAGTGTGATCAAATGAAATATAAAAGTTTTGAAAAAAAAACGTGATATTACGGCACAAAACTGGAAAAAAAATTTTCATTTTGAGAATCGTACATTTTATCCGGGCGGGCGCGCGAGTACCTATATTGAAAAGATTTTCTGCTGTTTCAGGGATTTTTCCCTATTTTTCGCTTGTTTATTTTATTCGTAATTGGAAGCTACTCATGTCCACATATATATGTAAAATAACACCTAAATTGCACGGTATATAGAATAACAGATTTTTTAAAACAATAATCCATTTATTTCGTTGAAATGCAATACACATGCACACCACGTGCTCTTCGTACATACACTCAACGAAAATTGTCCATGAAAAAAAAGCTAGATATTTATTTGCAATATGAAAAATGTATCTCCCAAACAATTTGCTCAGTAAGTAAGTACCATATATATACATCATTGACTATCTCAAAACTACACCGCAATTACCAGCCGCTCGGCAATAAAATTCCCATCTCGCTCACACACGCACCCTTAAAATTTCATCCTCAACCAACTCTCCCTCCGTCAAACTCTTCCTGTCTCGCGCATCCTCGTATATATACCTACCTACTCCCACATTACTATTCACCGCCTTACCCGGGGCTCCGGCACTGCACCGCGCCGCTCAACTATTTACCGCATCAGACTTGTGTGGGTATATATATATATATATATAGCGAGAGAGGAAGAGATAGATGCGGATTTTGCCGAGTCCGCGTGCGTAAATCAATTTCGCAGTTTATAATTCGACAGGTGAGCGAGGCGCTACATATTAAACGCTGAGAGAGGGACCCAGTTTGAGGCACGTGCGGTAGCTCGTGGGTGAGAATGCGGTGCGGTATGGTATATAAATCGGTTAAAAAGTTGGAGGATTGCGGGTGCGATCCTGAAAAGCTGATTGACGCGAGTCGTCGTAGCGGTTTGTTTTTATAGTTAGCTATATTTGGTGTAGAGTTTTAATTGAAGATGATATGATGTTGTTGGTAAGCATGATATTTTTTGCGGTCTGTAAACCGCGGTGAAAAATTAAGGTAATATTAATGTCTTTTTATAATCAGAATGCCCTCGTTGCTTTAAGTAGCTAAGTGGTACTAAAATGATAATTGTTGTATTATTCAGATGCAGCTTGTGAATCTAGTTATAAATAGTTTGAAGATGATTTATTGAAAGCAAATGTAGTACCTGCTAATGCATGCTAACTTGAATTCATGTCAGGATAATATACCTGTGGCAACTTCCAGGTGCACTTTTCATTATTTTCGAGTAAATCGAGTTTTTCGTTTTGCATCTCGGTATTTCGAACCAAGATAAATGAAATTGAATGAATACTAATGAATTCTAATATAAATAACATTTTTTGACGATAGTAATTAGACCAATTAAATAGCGATCGTGTTTTTGACAACGACGTTCATTTGCGTTATTATTCCGAGAATAAACAAAAATTTCAGTGGAGTTACGTGGATCTCAATGGCAGTTATATTGTTTTTTCGGTAACTGTACGGGATAAATACTTATAAGAATAAGGAACGTCTGTTTGTCTTAGAGGAAGCGTGGTGTTGTATCTCGTTTTTCCAGGATATTGAATGGAAAAAAGTGGAGTTATGTGGTTTTTTCGGGTATTATTCTTAAAAAAATGGAGATATACGTATATGATTATTCCAGGAAAATATTGAAAAAAACTGTAATTATAGCGTTTTTCCTTATGTTGCACGGTAATTTCTGTCACGACAACTCGATAGAGTAAATCCGCACACTATACACAATATATTATTAATTTCATTAATTTCAGATAACAATTAGCATCGTTCTGCGAGTTGGATCAAATATAAATCGTACCTGAACTATAACTAACAAGAATTACATATAATTATTCGACCTACTTACAATCATAAGATAGCCGCAGCCAACGGCCCTCTTCGCCACTCAACTCAATACCTCAATATACATCTGCGATGTTATCTATCGGCGATTCATTCAAACATCCCCCTTTATCACTGCAACCCCGTTTCGCTCGTCTCGCGACCCCAATCTCTCTTTCCACCTCTACATACAGATACATCCGAAATCGGCCGGTCATCGTTCTGTTCACGCTCCACATGCCCATCTGGAGCATCACTGCACAAGTGCCTCAAAAAATTCATAAATATACCCTGCGGTCCATAAGAAAAGGAGTAGTAGTAGTAGTTCACGTGTGTGTATATAGCATCAGCAGAAAATCTTTCGGGTCGCGATCGATAAGCGCGCAGTGGCGGCAAGAAATTAGGACGGCGAGTAGAAGCCACGCCAACTTTCGACTCCGCGTGGTATATAATATAACCCCCGCCAGGTTCATGCTGGGAAGTATTAGCATAATGAGCCGCGACGCGGGTTATTGTCTCGGTGTCCGAGGTTTGTTTATATATACAGCCCCCGCCGCGTTGTAAAATTTAACGACTCGTTGAGAGAGTTCGGAGGGAGGAATTTTTCCGTTATTGCTTCTCGATAGTTATACGCTGCAGAGGTAGAAGGTTTCTTTCTTTTTCGGGGGGGAGAAGAAAGAGCGTTTGTCGCGCGCGCAATTAGCCGTTCCTTTTCGCTGCCGCGTTTAATTTGCTTTTAAGGAGGAAAGCCTTAGGAAGGAAAATAGTACTTACTGCAGCGATGTATATAGAGCTGCATGCGCCACTATATATCTGGCGAATAAAAAGACACTTAATTTCGGGGAGGGGGGAATTTAACTCTTTTGCCTTGTGGACGACGCACAAAGAAATTTCGCCGGGGGTAGGTATTACGGTAAATAAATGCAAGTGGATGTGGGTCACGTTTAGTCAGCTGTATATGTATATTTGTTTGGTTTGTTGCTCAATTTTTAATGTCTTTCAAATTAGTAATTGGCGAGGAGCTAAAAGTCGCGATGAAACATTTATTTTTTATCCTCTCTCTGATATCTCTTTGTCCGGAACGCTTAAAAAGCACTTTTCTAGCGGCCAAGCAGCGCGCTTTTACGAGTCTCGCGAGGACAGTTTTTGGTCCTCGAGGACTTTTGATTCTTGGAGAGAATAATAATAATAATAATCAACGCGCGCGGAGGATTAAGTATTATAGGTACTGGGAAAGGGCTACTGATAAAATTAACGAAACTTAATCGGCTTCCGTTCGTTAGTGAAAAATGTACTTCTGGTGATAGATATAAATCGGAGATTGAAGCTTATAAAAGGTTTTTAAAACCACTAGAGAAAAAAAGCAGCAACGAAACAATGTAATATTTATATTTATAAGAGGAGAGGTTTATTATCAACTTCGTAGTGGAAATATCATTTGTTCAAAACTGTTGAAAATTGTTTCAAAGCGTATTTTTTGACGTTTAGAACATTTTTGAACAGATTTAAACAGTTTTGAACTTTTGTATGAAAATGCAATTTTCATTAAAAACAATAGAAAATAGAAAAAAAAAAATTAAACAACAAGAATTAGTTTAGAACTGTTTAAAACAGTTTTGAACAGTTATGAACAATTTTAAACGATTTTGAACAGTTTTAAACTGTTTTGAACGTTTACGAATAGTTTTAAACAGTTTTGAACAGTTTTAAACAGTTTAAAATGATTTTAAACAGTTTTGAACATTTAAATTCGTAATTATTAATACTAGGTAAAAAAATAATTCAAAACTGTTTAAAACTACTCAAAATTGTTCAAAACCGTTTAAAACTCTTAAAAATTGTTTTAAACTGTTGCAAACAAACTCTTATTGATTAATACTATTTTCACACGAAAGTTCAAAAACTATTTAAAACTGTTCGAAACAGTGTAAAACCGTTCAAAACTGTTTAAATCTGTTGAAAACTGTTCTAAACGTCCAAAAACACGCACTATCGAACACTTTTGAACAAATAATATTTCCACTATAGCGCTTGTCAAAGCAATTTTACACTGGCAAAAAACCTTTACCAATTCTCTTAATCGTTACACCACCATATATACACATATACACCTCCTTAACCACTGACACACATTACCTCCCATTCCACCTCTCGATATCCGATCGCGCGGTATAAAATCTCCGCGCGGCGTAACAGGTGAGCGCGGCCGAAGAAACCAAAAGGAAAGAAAAGCCTGGCAAATCGATCCGCTACACGGCGCCCGTGAGAAATGGCCCCAGCCGAGAGAGAAATAGCCCCAGGGGCTGCTGCTGCACGGGATCGAGAAAAATATTCTCATTAGGGGAGAAATAGTGCGAGAGCTTGGAGACGTAGATTGAATTGCGGTGCTGTTGAGGATTTAAGGGATAATTGGTCGAATGATGATGACGATGATGGTATACTGATATATATATGGGGGTATTGGAAATTTTCAATTTTCGGGTCTTTTGAGGACGATGGGCTCGTGTAGGTATATATCGAATTGAAGCCAGCATTAAATGATATTAAGCTCCGTTATATACAGGCGATATGAACGTTCCGTTTGTACGGATCGAATTTCACGATGTATTATTATTATAACTTTGAAAAATATTCTGTAAAATTATATAATTCCTGGAATATATAATCATTATCCGTATACGCGGAAATGCACAAAGCACTTGCCGTATTTGATTCCATTCAAACACCATACTACTGCCAGCTCGCAATAAACGTCGCCCAACGAAAAAAAAAAGAAAAGAAACGTAGAGAAGGAAGGCGAATAAGACGTCGAGAAGGGGAGAATCGATCGCGGCAGGCGGCGGAGAAAAAAGCAATTTTAAAAGCTGCTTGTCGCCGCAGGAGTGTATATATATCGGCTTATTGACGCGATCAGGATATTTTTTTTTTGCTGCGGGGAAAGATTGTTTGGCCGGCGGGTGTCGAGGGTTGTTTTGATTCGAAGAGGTCGAGGGGTGGATTATTATTGTATATGTGTTCGATAATTCGTTATGTCGCCGTTTATGCGATGAAGAGAAGAGACCATTTGTTGATTATGTCTCTGATATTATGAGATTTGATCTTTATTAGATCCATAGTATATGCTTTATGTGATTTGTATCTGGATTCTTATAGGATAACGTATTTTTCATTTAGAACGTGAGGAATAAAACGCTTTTGATGCGACGTAACAGTGCGACCTGCAAAACCTGTCATTCAAAGTACGGGAAAGTAATTAAAATTTGTTCTTACACTAAATACAATACGCAATAACCGTCCGTAGATTTCCAATTAACCTTTTTCTTTTATATAAACTTTCCCATTTAGTAACCTGTCAATTTTTTTTATAGTACAGATAATTTTACAGAGGCTGGATTTTGAAAAGTAATTAAAATTATATATCCCAGCCTTCGAATAAATATTTGACTTTTTGAGCTATCGTGAATTTTGACGGTATAATATATAACAATAACGCCATTGTACGGCACGGTTTGCATAATTGAAAACTGGATCCCTATGTATACGCGATGAAACTTGATTCAGTTTTTCCTGGAACCACGGCCCTTTGTGCTCCACATACACATTCGTTTGAAATTTCACCTGCATATACAATTCAATATTGCTTATATTATATGTAATCCATCACAAAGCGCATCTCGTTATTGTTACCAATGATACCAATACCAGCACCCGACGACCGTTCATTATTTATACCGCACGCGAGTACCCAAAATATACGTCGTAAAAACAAAAAAGCCTTCGCGCATAATCGACCGCGGCGACAGCAAACAACCGGCGTGGAAATCACGTTTAATTCATTAACCCGTCGGCCGCGAGCGATAATTATTTAGCCCTTTCGCAAACTCCGACGAGCAGCAGCGCGCGTCGTATATGAATACGCGGAAAAGTAATGGCCTCGGTGTGCAGGAGCGAACGACGCGCGGCGGGGAAAGTTTTTAATTAAAAAATTACTCCCTGCTCGCGCAAGCGCGCCTCTCGACGGTTATTAATGGAACGACAAAACGACGAGCGATGTGTTCGGCTCTCACTATATATCGGCGTTTTTTGCGCTGGCTGCCATTGTTGGCTATGAAAATTGTTTTTCGGAGGGGTGGAATTTAATAAACAAGTGTTTTCGGAACGCGTTTTAATTAAGGCAGTAGCCGAGGTGCGCGCGTAATTACGATATATTATTTTCGTAAGGAGCGGGCCTCGGAGTTTCATTTTTAGTATGGGCTGATGAGCGAGGTATTTCGGTGCGCCGGGGTGGAATACGATGCGCGGAAAATGCTCTGTGTGTGTTTGTGTGTTGGGCTAGGAATTTGGGAATGGAAAATTCGGGGTGAGATGGATAATGAAGCTACATATTGTTGGAAAATATAGAGTGTGAAAGGTGCTTTTGTTTCGTGAATTTTTTTTATGGGTGGAGAAAGATCGAGGATGGATTTATTGTAAGCTTGAATAAATAAATAAACGAAAAGAGGGTAAAAGTAGTTTATGTGGAGAATTTTAAAATGTCATTTTTAGACGTTCATTTTTGTTGAGATAGCGTAGTAATAAATTGACATTTATTATAATCATGTTGCGATTTTGTATTGATTTGCAAAGGAATGTATAATTAGATTGTTGTTTTGAAGTGTCACTCTGTTATTCCTTTTGAATTAATGTTTTAATTAATGTTTCTCGTTTAATTATTATTTGGAAAGTAACAGCAATGATTTCCAAATACAATTGCATAGAATCTTATGTATGTATACCTATATGTATATATAAGCAACGGCAGTCATTTACTAAATTTTATTTTGTTACAATCACTATTCACATAAGTAAAAACTTCACTTATTTATAATTGAGAATCTTATAGAAAAAGGGAAAATTTCACTAATTTGGAAGTAAAAGCTTGTTTTTCCTTCAACTTATTAATATAAGTAACATAAGTGTTCACTTGTAAAATAAGTGAAAGGAGTGCCTGCGATAAATATCAATATAGGAAACGAATAAAACTGTTAAAAACATAAAGAATCCATTGAAATTTCAGCAGAATTAAAAAAGTAATTTTTTTTCAATTTTTACTACTCTGAATGTGGCATGATATATTGATTATTCTACTTATTTTAGCAAACTTCCTCCTAATTTTTTTCAACTTCGCGAAATTAATTTTTTTTTTTTAATTTCATATTTTATTGTCAATCTCGGAACAAGTGTACGTTTCTCTGCATTTCCCTACTTATTGCGTTCTCCTTGGGCTCCTCCTTTTCATTTATTTAAATTCAGATAGAAAGAGAGCACATCAGTTTCACGTATAGTTACAAAAAGGCCTCTGCTCTACGTTCAAACCTGCGCTATCAGAAGAAAGTAAACCTAAAACCTTCCCGCTGCTATATGATTCCTCGAATACCACCGGTTGCGTTTTTCAAATCCGCGAATCCTGACACGTACTACTCTGGCAATTGTGCGCCAGCGTCAATTGACGCGACAGTATAGAGCTCTGATTGCGACTCGTTTGCGCCGCAGCGTCTTAGAGCGAAGACGCGAGCGCAGGGATATATTACAGGTACTAGACGCGTGTGACACAGTGCATCGCTGATGAGAACGCGCGGCCTGATGACGACACGTCAAAGCGAGTGCAGCGCTTCGGTTCGTGTGAGGTATATCCGAGCGTGAAGGGGGTCGGGGTGAATTTTGAATGGTGCTATAGAGGGACAGAGGAAGGAGTAATGTAGAGTGTCTTAGGTAGGTGTATAGAATTATAGTGTATAGAATATGTGCGATGCCAATGCGTTATGGTCGTATAGACGGAGAAAAATGGTACTGTATCATGTCAACTCGTTATAGTATATACGCAGAGTGTGAAATTAAATAATAAAGAATCACTCTATCTATTATTTTAATAACGTTCGTACTGCTTGTATGGCTTGAAAAATTTTTAAAACATAAAAATCAATGCTTTCTTTAAATATATGCTGGCAAACTTTTTTTAATTGGATATATAGCTCATCAATTTATTGATATTTTGTCGACCTGATCAAATTTTTAACAATCTTGCACAATACGGAAATTAATATGGTGGATTAATGCTCGGTATAAATCTCGACACACCGACACCATCACGCTGGTATAATCCAGACACACTGCAAGATATTTTTTTTCTGCAAAGGTAATAATAGCTATACGAACGCGTTTTCTCACAATAAGCGCGCGTAAAGTGATTTAGGCTGATTCCGCGTAACCGAGAAGAGAATTTTTCTCCTCCTGCGCGCGCGATATCGCGGTTACGGTAAGGTATACGCAAGCGCTTTCTCTGATGTAATCCAAGTAGGAAATGAGAGAAAATGATTATAGAAGCGTTCGCGATTATAGAACAACGATTTTTTTAAATATAATTGATGGGTGTGTGTATATAGGAAAATTCTTACTCGGTGTATATGTTTGCGAACCGTAAAACGTGTTTGAGAAATCCTATGTAGAGGCAGTAGACCTAAAACTATGAACATTTTTTACAAAGATTCATTTACATATTCCAATCTGCAAACTGATAAGACAGGAAACCGAGTTCTTAACATAAGGAAAAAAATTTTTAAATTTCCATTGTTGCAAAAATAGATTTTTTTCATTAAAAAAACATTCAATAAGTAGAGATAATCTTTTTTGTTTTTCATTCAATTTTAATTTGCAAGATCTGATTTTCTCCCTTGTTCAATTTCAGGGCGAGTAAACGATATCAAAATTGCAAAATTTTCGCTGAATTTTATAAACAATTGGATATAACTTTGCAGGTTTTGAAAATTTTGCAAATTTGATACCGTTTACTCGCCCTGAAATTGAACAAGGAAGAAAATGAGACCTTTTTAAATTAAAATTCAATCAAAAACAAAAAATATTATATATACATATTGAATATTTTTTTAATGGACGAAATCTACTTTTGCAACAATGGAAATTTTGAAACAAACATTTTTTCCGTCATGTTAAGAACCCGGTTTCCTGTCATATCAGTTTTCAGATTGGAATGTGTAAATGAATCTTTGTATTAAATGTTTATAGCTTTAGGTCTTCTAGACCGCCCAAGCTACCTTAAATATCGCTGAAATAGGAAAGTGTACGAGGAGGCGGTGCAAAATGAAGCGAGTAGAATGGGATCGAGTTTAGTCAGACGCGCGAAATTGCCAATCAAGTTTTCGAGTATGTATAGTATTGAACAAGCTGGCCTCTCGCTTTGGCGTACATTCTCAAACGACTAAAAAAAGTATAAGATGTTCAGATTGCAAAACAGTCCTTTTTCTTGAATAAATAAAAAGCTACATACTTTCATCGCACTAAAATTCAACTTGCCTTCAAACGTCCAGTATAAAGGCTGAAGGCGACTATTGATTCACATAGTTTTGCCTTAGTAGTCGCGTTAATTCCATAGGAAAATTTTCAAAATATCTGCTACTTAAAGAATAGTTAAATTTTTGGTATTTCAATTATTTTTGACAAATTATTGAAGAAACTAAAATTTACATACTCTCGTATATCTGACACTTTTTTAATATAACTTTACCACAGCATAAAATTGTATAAAAACGTAAACCTGCAATCCTATTTCACCCAAAGCCAAACAACATTATATTTCCACACCACATGCGAGCTTCTTCATTAGCTACTTCACTATACACAACTCCCGTCTTCAATCAACGAAAAATTTGCCATATTCCTCCCGTCCACATCTCCCAAAAAAATTCACCGGTTCTTTGCCGAACTCACATAGTCCCCTCATCACTTATTGACGCAATTATACCCAGCTCACCGGCGTAATAAGATTTATCGGGACGCGCACCTGCGCCCGCGTGTACGCGGCCATTCGTCACCTAGCGCAAGCGTCCGCTCGGCTCGCGTATATATGACAGACACGCAAGAGAGTTGGGCAAATACGTGCGCGAATTTTCGAGCGCGAGACAAACAGACGAGCCGCTTTTGAGGTAGGTAGCCGCCGCTCTCTCTCTCTTTCTCGCTTAGGCGGGGCGACAGAGCATTCAAAAGAGGAATTATTTAAACAATCTGCTATAAAGGCGGTTTTGGTTGAAAATAGTAGGTAATAGTATACTTATTGTGACCAAAAAATATCGAATACGAAGGAGGTCCGGAAAGTTATTTTTATTGCAAAATAATTTGCAAAAATGTGATTTTTTCCAGTTTTTCTCTAATAACTATATTTTAATGTTGACTTTACAAGAAAAGGTAGAAAAATAAAAGTTGTTCAGAAGTGAATTTCCAACAAGGTAGGCTTGGTCTAAGA